>JAFELL010001159.1:0-64781 GCA_019059645.1 Caranx melampygus
GTAGATTGTATTTAGGACCAGTGTGCACCGAGGTGGGCACATTTTTGGATATATGAATCAAATGAAAGGCAATGGCATTGAAACACAGCAGGTGGGTAGGATTTTGTTGTGTATTACACACTTAAAACACTATATGTGAAAAGTCTAAAGCAACTGAACACATTTCATTGGAATGCGTGACTTTATTTATACTAATAGTCTGACTACAGAGATCCCAATATCAACACCAATATTACATCCATCATTAATCAATAATCAAAAGAGTCCAACCTCTTCGACTATAAGCTAATCTACAATTTCAGTGCAAAAGAAGATATAAAAACTTTAATTAGCACAAAGATAAACTTTCATTCAAAGGTTTTTTCTATATTTTGGTGGTCCGACATCTTCCTCCACTGGTTCTGTCTACTGAGGAGATGAGAACCTGCCGAAGAAGAGGATGGACTTGTCTTGTTGTGCCTGATGAAGAAGAGGAAGGATGGTCCGCGGTGAAGTGCTCTTCCCTCAACATACAGAACGCCACTATGCCAGCCGTGGCCGCAGCCGCCTCTGTGCCCTCCTCGTTCACCTCCACAAAGGCTTTGTGGCCACCGTGGACAGGAAGAGTCCTCCTTCCCCGTTCATGGGAGACAGGTCGGCCTTGTCTGAGGAGAACACATCTGTCATGCCCAGTTTGGCCAGAGGTTCGTTCAGCTCGTAGTCTCCTCCAGCTTGAACTTCGGCAGGTGAACGATGACTTCTGAATGGATGTCCATCATTTCCCTGTTGGTCCATTCATCCAGCCTCTGTGGCGTTAGCTCATTCTCCAGCTGCAATACAACAAATACATTTTATTACATCTCTCAAACCCATGTTTATTAGGATGCTGCCTTTCTGTCCTCTATATTGATCCAGTTGCTGGACTTATTTTGTTTTCATGAATGCAGTTTCCTGTAAAACTAGAATCACCACTGAGCATCCAAATTGCAAAGAACTTGTCGTTAGAGTTACAGTACTGGATAATGGCCAGACATTGGGATGTTACATTCGGATATAAAATGTCAACATCTCAACAACCTGAGAAAGTGACTTGTCTCCAGGCAACAGGATAACATGCTGAGCCCTCCTCCACATACGGCAGCTCCAGGATCTGGAGATCATGTTCAGGAATATAGTTGTAGGGCAGCTTCCTCATCTGGTACATCATCTGGACCGGCTGGGTCTCAAGCTAACACACACACACAGGAAACACAGACAAGTTATCGGGATGTCTGTTTTCAAGATCAGCCTTGAGTCAAACGATTAAATGTGAGCATCTGTTTTCACCTTGGTGACTTTAAAGTCCATCTCTTTGGTGTTTGCTTCATCAAAGCGATGCATCCAGTTTCCCTTGAAGTAGATGGCATTGACCAGAGCCAGTCTTGTCATTGGGCTGACTGTTCCTGGCTTCAGGAGATCTTTAATCTTATCTGCAAAAGAAGTAAGACAATGCGACCCCTGAACACCGACTCACAGAAGACAGTTGTAATGATTTATTGCTGCACGAACTGAAGCAGTGAATTTTATGGTTCAGTTAAGATGTAAACACTCACTCTCTGTCTGCTGCTCGACCCAGCTGTTGATCTCCCCTCGGCATGCCTCTGCAGCTCCAATGAAATCGACTGCCCTCAGGTCTGCCTGGTAGTACTTCTGTGTGGCTGTGAGGAAGTCCTGCAGAAAGGAGGCAGAAGAGACGGAGGACGCGTGTGTCTCGTCAGTTCGGGTCATTGACTCGCTCACGTTCACCTACGCTTTCTGTGATGGTGAAAAAACTCACCGTGAGGAAGTTGGCCGTCTTCTCTCCATAAAGCGGTTGGCTGTTTTCAGGATGTATGATGCAGATGGTGAGTTGATGTCGGCGTTTAGGGTCTCAAAGTCTGTGTGGACACCCTCACCCGAGCTGAATGACAGAGCCTGCGTGGGAGGATGGAGTGACAAACGACGTTAGAGGAAGAAAACAGATGCTGGGAAATACAATAAATAGACTAATTATCATTACTATATATACATTACTATGTTAGTCCTGTATTTTTTCCCTCGTTATGCCTGGGCTCATATCTGACTCCATTATGTTTACTGCAGTTGTAATGATTAGTTTGTAGTTTTAATGAATGTGACTGCTGTGCATACTCTCTATATACTATATGACCAAACATGTACAGACAGTCCACATCCTTTGGTCTGAGCCTGTTTGTCGCCTTTAATACAGTTATCGTGAACAATAGGGAGCTTCCAGTTATCAGTGTGGTGTGTAGGAACTCGACTGGTCTGCACAGAGACCTGGGACTATCTCAGAGATGTCCTAACTTGCAGACGCTGTCTTAACTGTTTGGTAACAACTAGGACCTGATTTATGAAAACAGTGAGTACAGATCGGATCATAAGTTCCTAAAACAGGATAAAGAAGCTTCCTGACTTTCTATGATCTCACATAAACTCCTCCTGCTTTACACAGCAACTGTTGTTTTGCTGCTTTTACACAACCGACAAAATGTCCACAGGCTGAAGCCCACTGACAGACCGACAGTCCCCCATTACAACCCATCTGTCTTACGTTCAATACCTCTGATAGTCCTTGTTCCACTGTTTATACATTTCAGGGACAAATGCATCAGTTACAGCTCAGTGAGATGAGATGAGAAAAGTAGCATCTGTTGCTAGGTAACAGACAAAACAGCTGATAACTGATGATGGATTGATTATTTAGGATTTCTGTTCTTGTCTAAACTGGAGATCGAGGTCTAAACAATCACTGGAGATAGTAATATTGACAATATCACAAACAGATTTCATGAACTGAAACTGCAGAAACGGGACTTGAATGTGGAACTACAGCCCTCTGGGTTTTAGAGGACAGGAGCATACGTTGTTTCTGAGGCCGTGTTTATTGAGGCCAAAGTGCACTTGTGCCACACTTAAGCTCTGTGCCTAGATACACACCTGAACCTGAAGCGCTGAACTTGTTTTATGGCTACAGAAGCCTGGATGACTGTGCATTGCTTTTCATATATAGAACTGGGCTCAATATACACTAAGGTGACGTGGTACTATGAATGGAGTAGGTGCATGCATGTGCGACTTACCTGTGCCATCTGAGAAGCTGTGTCTCCTCTGGCTCCCAGGTAGACCATGGCCAGAGCTGAGCTGATGCTGAACGGGGAGATGAAGATGTTCCCCGTGGGGTTTGCTTGGCTCAGAGTCCGGAAAAGGTCCAAGGCAAATTTGTGTTCGAGGTGCTGATGGCGGCCATGGCTGATGAGTGTGTACGGGTTGTCCTGAGATTAACAAAACAATAATAATAATAATTTAAAAAAACATTTGAAATTCCACTATAAACTAAACACAAAGGAGTGTTTACATGAAGGAAATGTCAAGTCAAAACACTCTTAGAGACAGTAGCATCTCCAGGTCTTATCCTAAACACACTCGCAGCTCATGTAAAATCAAACATGAAGTTAAATTTAAGGTGCAGATCAATGTGAACCTTAAATGATGACAATAAATGTTCATTTTAACGATAAAGGCCTGGGGATGTCCCAGCAGGCTAGTGATCCAATATCCTTTAACTAACTTTAGTAGAGTCTCATCTCTGTGGCTGCCTTCCCACAATTTATCACCTGTGACTCATCAAAATGCAAATACCACTGGGTATTTACACCTAACGTGCATAATACGTAAAGGAAAAAAGTTAATTTGAGTGTGCATGCTCGATTGGTGTGTCACGGGGGGGTCTATACTGGTTTAGTGTACCAGTACCAGTACTAGTACCGGTACCAGTTCACCAGCTCGTTTCGTTAAATCCATTCATTTCAGTGAGGGTAGCCTGGCCCTGGACGCTGTTAGCACAGACCATGTTGGGATTACAGACATTTTATTTAACGCGTTTCAAAGGACAAAGCGTCGTTTTCACTTCAGTGCAAAACAGCGTTCAGACGGTGGTCGACACCCGGAAACACAGACCTATGAAGCTGTACACGCTTTAAACTTCATACAGAGCACGAGCTGGTGAAAATAACACCGTCATAATCAGAATAAGGTGCATAACACGCGGTGTGTTGATTACCTGGTGTTCCTCCTGCTGATGAAGCTCCCTCTGCTGAAAGTGAAAGTTAGAAACAGGAAGAAATCTGGTAAAAAGTAAAGTCCCTAAAACACCCGACAGAGTGGGACCTCTCGGAGGGGTGTGTGTCTGATTGGGCTTGAGCTCGGAAGTGATCCACCTTGTTTATACTGAGCCCAGTGTGTGTGTGTGTGTGTGTGTGTGTGTGTGCGCATGTGCGTGTTGCCTCTGTGGGTGGGACGCGTGACTGCGCGATAACTCAACTACAACAGACAAAAACTCCCATTATACTGAGGCCTTTAAAACACGTTTAACACAGTCCGGTGACATGATGACTTCATCATCATGCAATGATATGATTTTGAGTTTGTCCACGTCCCTCCTGTCCTCCAGGACCCCACCCATATAATCTCAGCACAGACCAGACCCCATACAAATATCAAAGATACACAATGTCTCATCCATGCCTTCTCATTTCCCTATAATGTTGTGCAAATGGGTGGTAAATAGTCTCTCTACATTATCAGGTGCAGGAGAAATACAGTGCATTTATTTAATGAGATGCCAGTGCATTAAAAATAAGGTCAGTCTAAGGACAGGCTGTGCACAAACACCGCAATGTGATACATAAATGATGGTGAAAAACAGCAAAGTAAATTTTCAACGGCTTTGACGGTTTCTGAAAATGAGGTTTGTGAAATTATAATAAATGAACTAGTTAAGTGAGTGCCAGGCAGACAGGTGCACAGGTAAGTAAAAGGGTTAAGGTCACGTCAAATAACTCACAGGTATGTGCGTCAGTGTAGTTAACATGGAGGAGTTGATAGCAGTGGAAATGCTGCTGTTGAACCATTTCAATGAAGAGCAGGTGGAAAAAAAAGAAAAAGCGTAGGCCTATTTGGATTTGAAGTGGGGCTGCTGGGGGAGGATGTGCACAGTGAGGAATGTGATGTTTACTTTGTCTAACTTCACTCCTGAGTCAAATGAAGAGGAACCATCAGGTTTCTAATCAAACTGTCTTTTTGTCTCATTACTTCGATATTTTTCGGTGTGGCAGATTTCTCATGTGACCCCCGCAGACTGCTTCAGACACTGTGGGCCTATAGGTAAGGACTGACAAAGGTTGCTGCTCTTTGGACAGGTGTGTCCTCTATAATTTACAAGCTGAGATGACGTCTTGTCTCCACCTGTCATAGATGGTTGAAGTGTTGCTTGGCAACCGTTCAACACATGATAAAAATGTCTGATTCATGAAAACCTTTGGACTCTATACTCTCTGTGACATAACCACCATCCTAAAGCCTGTCCCACTATACAAGCCCCCTCCCTTGTCCTGTCTCCCTTTTATTATATCACAATTAAAAAAAGAGAGACGACGGTATGTCGATACCAATCACAAGACAATTCTTGTTTCATTATAATATTTTGGGAAGTGTAAATGTTTTTATTGGGCAGAACAGCTCATTTAAAAATTATAACTGGAATATAATACAGGAAATCAAAAATGTATGGCATTAACTTCACAAATGATCCAAGATTTAACACTTCAATACCTAATCAATAATCATTTTGGGTTACACAATGTATTTTTGTTAAGCAGTGAATGCAGTATGTCGGTAGAGATCGCACTGCAGTGTCGTTGATAGTGTGTTATCAATTTTATGTTTTGCCAGATGATCCTCAAAATTTTGCCGTGACCCGGATTCGAACCGGGGTTGCTGCGGCCACAACGCAGAGTACTAACCACTATACGATCACGGCGAGCTGTCTCGCGGACACGTTGAACTGTAGCGGCTAATCGGCACGAGCTCACATGGACACAAATAAAATGATTTCTCACCGTTTTATTTTATTTTTCAAACGTCGTTGAATGGAGGAAGATTTGTTTCAGCATCATTCGTGTATTTGTGACAAAACACCTTAAACAGACACGCGACATAAATGTGTAAAAATTAAAAACAAAACAAAACCTGCTTGTATTTATTTCACATGAACACAATTCAATCACTGGTTCCCACGTGGAGCTTGTTTCTCCGGACAGTTTCAGTGTACACGCCGCAGCCAGGCTCTTCCGTGGCTGCTAACGACACACACTGCTGTCGCTAACCGAGTGCACATGAAACGGTTGCTGTGTTTTGTCTCGCGGGAACCGGATGGGGTTTTACACATGTGAAACTATCGGAACATTAGAAGATTTTATAACGATAAAAAAAACTTAAAACACACACTGTCGGACAGTTAGCATCAATAAGTAGCGTTTGTTTTGCTAGGCGGCTAGCTAAACGACACTGAGCACCGTTTGTTGTTCGGTTGATCTTTACCCCTCTGGGTGCTCTTTAAATAATTAAAGTAAACTCAACTTTGCCCACGGATTTGTCAAACTACTGTGCACAGAGGCTTAAAAACGCGTCAAATATACCAAATAAATACCACATTTGCTAAACGTTGCTAACAGCTAGCTCGTACCTTTGCACTTGTTTGATAATGGACTGTGGCGCTGCAGACTCTCAGGATGGACAGAGACTTGTTGAGGCAGTGTCTCACGTATCACGGAGAGTCGTTGTTCAACAAGCTGAAATGTGAACAAACGGAGAACCCAGACTTCCAGGCTGTGGTGTCTGACTTGTGCAAGACCACGAGCGAAAGGTGAGACGCAGAGTTACACCCTCCACCTTTTGCTCCACGTGTGAAGCATCCAGTGAAGCTCCCAGCTGTGTCATGTTGAAGATATTGACATTCATAAGAGCTGTGACATAGACAACCCCTGTGTCATAACCATAAATCATGCAAATGCAAAGCAGGCAGTGTGTATTGTGCATACATCAACGTAATCTGACTGCTCCTGCTTAAACAAGGCAGAATCAAGTTTTAATTCGACCACTGTTGCTTTGCCAAAAGTTTTTTTTTTTTTTTTTTTTTTGAAGCTGCTGTTGATTGTTGATGTTTTCTGTGCAGCAGGGTGAAGAGCAGAGCAACCCCCTTGTGGAGCAGTTCATTGCCAGGAAAGCTGACATCCTGTTCTGTCCAGCATGGAGGACGGCCACTCTTCAAGACGAGGAGCACGAGCAGGAGGAGGACGCTGCAGGTCAGTGACAGCGTGTGACCACAAGTCTCAAACTCCATCCACGTGAAACTGTCAAATGTTCAGAATATGATCAGAGATTGAAGATGATGATGTTCATCCACTCTTTTAGAAAAGCTAAGATGACCTTTTAACTTCAGGCCTCTTCACTCTCAGAACATCTAGAGACTGTCTGATTGAGTCAGTTGTCTGTCTGTGCTCTCCCCAGAGCCCTATGCCATCATGCCACCGGTGGAGTTGTTCATGGAGGTGTCATACGAGGAGAGGAGGTCCATGTTGTACAGAGACTTGGAGAGAGGAGACATCGTGGTGGGGAGGATCAACAACATAAGAGAATATGGCTTCTTCCTCACTCTGCTCTGCATGGCAGGAGGCCTGAAGAGGGACATAGAAGACCTGGAGCTGTCTGTAGGTTAACAAGCTAAAATCAGTGAATGCACATGAACCATCTCAAGTCACAGATCAAAGATAAACTTGATCTGCTATTGTAAATCAAGAGCAAAGGTGGCAACTCTGTGGTTCTGCAGCCTCCTGAGTGGCTGGCAGAAGAATTACATGACATGTCCATTAAGGGGGTCAATATAATATATATACCTTGAGCCGCTCCTGATCCATCACACATCCACCAAAATTGAACTAAATATGTTTTATTTTTTACTTTCAGGCTTTATGTCACATCAGAGAAATCCCCTCCACTGGGAACCATGATGATCCTCTGTCCTACTACAGATTGGAGACTTCATCAGAGGTTAGTTTGTCTTAAACAACCAGCTGGTCAGACTTTCACTTCACCATCGTCCTAGAACCATTTACCACAGCTCTCTACATAAGAGCACAGTGTAGAAAATGCAGCTCTCTCATTCATTTCAATCAGACAGACTGGGCATATGACTGAAAACATCAGCTGCAAAAATGTTGACTTCCTGTGTATGGTTTCTTCTTCTGCAGCTGGAGTCAAAGACATTGACCGCTACCAGGAGAAGATCACCGTGTCCCTGCACCAGGCCTCTCTCTCTCCCATTTAGAGCACATCAAACTGGGAGTCATCACCCGGGAGGAGCTGCCCGTGCACTACAGGTAACACCACAACGTGAACTGACAAAACACACCAACGCTGCGCTCTTGGAAAGACCAAACTCTCACCGTCACGTAATCTCCTCTCAGTCGTAGCGCTCGTACTGTCAGTGACTCCAGCGAGACATATGAGTGTATACTGAGGAGTTGCCATGGCTACCACAACCCCTCTGTGGTGGAGCACCTGCTGGAGAAGGTGGGGATCAGCGACACCCACCCACCATCGATGATGAGAGGACTACAGAGGTAAACATGTCGGCTGGCTTCCATCTTGTCTTCCAACAAATTGATTAGGCTGCAACAAGCTCCTCATTTTAAACATCAACACAGTGAGACTGAAGAACAAAGAGGGAAGTTGTATGTCTGTCAACATCAGCGAGTTTCCTTTGAGACTAATTACCACAAGACAATGTGTTTCACTGTTTGTCAAACAAAATCAGAGACACTGACAAGTTTTTACTTCATATTTGAGTTTTTCCACATAATGTCTGTTACATACCATGAAATCTGCCAGATGAAACTTATGATAATACTCGTAGTGATGTTTGCTGAATATTATCTGTCATACAGTAGCAGAGGCAACAAACTACTGAGTGATTTTGGTGTCTGTACTTCCTGTTGTGTGATGGTTAGAAATCAGAAACCTCTGTGCGTTTAAGTGTTTACGTGTCGACATGACGAGTTTTGAGCCTGTGCCTCTTTTCTCTGCAGCAAACTTTTCCACGAGGAGGATTTTGCCTCTGCAATCAGGAAGAAGCAGTCGGCCTCCTGGGCCTTGAAGTGGTAACGCTGAACGTTTTCATTCTGACCACAGTAAACAGATGGAGTGGAGCTGCTAACTGTGCCACTGATGAACTAGTTTTAATCCACTCTCTCTCTCTCCTCGTCCTGTCACTTGATTTTTAGTTGATTCATATGTAATATTTAATTTCAGTCCTCCATGTTTGTTTGTGTTTGTGTCTCTCCAGTGTCCGTGCAGGTGTGGACCACTTCAAACATGGTCGTCACGTGGACGCCATGAACGAGTACAACAAAGCCCTGGAGATCGACACTAATAATGTAGAAGCTCTGGTGGCACGAGGAGCTCTGTGAGTCGAGTCTTACCTTAAAACATTCAACCTACATTTGATGGTGTATTTAAATTCATTACATTTGTCTATCATCTCTGATATCTGAATTATTAAACATTGATTGTATACTCACATCTTCTAAAACTGAGAGACAGAACGCCCTCGATACAGAGTGTGCATTGATCATATAGAAAGAAAATATGAGGAACAACACTGAACAGTTCCTGTCATAATGTCTTTGTCTATGTATTAATAAATAATAATAACTGTCACCTTGACTCAGTGCCTATAAAAACACAAAACACTTTTTAGTGTTGTGCACCTGTGACATTAAATGTCCACGTCCTGTTCATTCTGTATCATTAGCCGTTCGTTTTGAAATGAATTTTGTACTTTATATGAATTTCCATGCACAGATCATTTACAACATAAAAAACAGTCACTTATGTTAATTTTAGAGCTGATCAATGTCTGAGAGAACAGAAAGGAAACTCTTTTATAGTAACATAATAAATGAATAATGCATAATGGTGCATATTTGTAAACACATTTATCATAGATATTTACATTTATTATACATTATTATACATTTATTATAGTCTGTTTTTAACCTGCAGCTTGGGCTTTGTATTCCCTCTGTGTGTATTAGTAATATGTTGAATATATTGTCAGTTCAAACAGTTTAATCTCATTGTCACTGATGCAGTTCTCCTTTTTGTTTCTGTCCCGGCTCAGGTACGCCAACAAAGGCAGCATCTTAAAGGCCATAACCGACTTTGAAGTGGCTCTGGAAAGCTGTCCAGATCACCGCAACGCCAAGAAGTACCTCTGCCAGACACTGGTGGAGAGAGGACGACAGTAAGCATGTTCACTCACTGTGTGTTTGACACCGCTAACAGTTCAGCTGAGTTCAATGACTCTTGACTGGAGCTCAGCTTCATGTTGAGGTCACAGCAGGTCAGGTTCAAAGGAAGCAGGTGGTTTGATTGCAGAATGAAAAACAGAGAAGAGCGACGGGACTCACTTCATTGTTGCTGATTAAAAGCCTTGACCTCATTAACTCAGCTGTCTTTGTGTGTGTGTGTGTCTGTGTGTGTGTGTGTGTGTGTGTGTGTGTGTCTGTTTATGTGTGTAGGCTTGAAGAACAAGAGAAACTAGTCACAGCAGAGGGGATGTACAGGAGAGCTTTGGCTCTGGACGACTCCAACTCTGAGGCACAAGAGGCACTGCGCAAGATCACAGACACTATACAGGTGAGTGGGCCACACACACACACACACACACACACACACATGGGGTTCAAACAAATAAAAGCAGGTGAAATAACATCATTCAGTGTTTTTGTTGCCAAGTTTATAAAAACTGTTGAGTTGCCTCTGATCAGCATTTCTCTCATGTGTCTGATGGGAAACTGTCACAACACACACACACACACATATACTGCTGATGTTGTGGTTTGTAATATTGATCAAGTGTTTTGATGTGTGTGTGTCCCTAACCCTGGGACTCTGCCCTTTGACCCTCTGACTGCCATGGCCTTGACACCTGCCTTTCTGGGGGTGAAAACAAACAACAACAACAACACAACTGCACAACAACGACGACTCCTGTGGACTGTGGGCGTGACGCTGCGTCTCTGGTCCAACACGGTAACGTTGACTCCGTCTCTGTCTCAATGGGGAACAAATGCTGTTTGTTTTCTCCGCACATCTCTGCCTGTACATCCGTCCATCCTTCTGCTCATGTGCCAACCACCCTGCTCTTGGACCACGACACTTTTTCTCTGGTAAATACGTGACTCTGTTTGTTCCTCTGTCATTCTCTCTCCTGTGGTTGTTGACTGTGACCTTTCACCTTCCTTTTGCCTCCCATACCTTCTACCTCCGAAAATGACGAATAAATGAATGAATTTGTTTATGTTCTCGGGTTGTGGTGTGTATGTGTTTGGATTTTTCTCTGTGGACTTTTGCCCGGCGTTGTCACGCCTTACGTTGCCTTGCTCGCTGACTGTGAAGAAATCAATTCGCCTGCGAGAAGAAGCGCTGGCGAAGGAGCAGGTGAAAGCAAACAGCAGCCAGAGCAGCGCTGAGAAATTGCGTAAGATCTTAAAAGAGGAGAAGAGGTGAGTTGGCTGTGATGGTTTAAAGGTATGGCAGGTAAATTTACTGCTGGTAAAACATCTCATAAGGAAAAGCAGCTGTTTGGTCAAGAATGACATCATCAGTGAATCTCCCCTCTCCTCAGGATGAAGAAAAAACGAAAGAGATCAGCATCGTCCGCGTCCTCATCCTCCGCTTCCACTAGGAGCTCTTCCACTTCATCGTCATCCTCCTCTCGCAGGAGGTCCAAAAAGAAGAAGAAGAAGCGTCGGAGGTCCGAGCGTGGAAGTAAACGCCACCGCAGGATCTCCTCGAGGGAGAGCAGGAGGAGTGAGGAGGGTAAGAGCGAGAGAGACAAGAAGGAGAAGGATGAGGAGGACGAGGTGGAGTGGTACCCTGCGCCTCCCAACACCTCTGCCACCTTTCTGAACCAGAAGGGAGGCCCGGGGTTCGGAGAGAGGGATGAAGAGGACACAGAGGAGAGGAGGATCTCTCAGCTTTACTCTCTGTCGGCAGCCTCGGAGAACGAAGAGTCGGACTCCTCACGTAGAGAGAGAAAGGGAGGAGACAGGGAGGAGAGCAGAGCCAGGAGGAGGAGAAGCAGTGTAAGTCCAGACAGAGAGGAGAGGAGGAGCAGGAGCAGAGAAAGGAGAGAGAAAACAGGGAGAGAGGGAAGGAAGATAACAGGAGTCACAGTGACTCTAAGAGGAGAAGGAGCTCAGACGAGAACAGAAGACGTAAAGTGTCCTGCTCATCAGCCGACTCCGAGTATTCACGCAAATCCAGTGTCCGGTCCGAGTATTCAGCAAACTCTGCTTCTGTGTCCAAACACTCGGACAACAGAGCGAGACATGAGCTGTCAAAGAGGAACTCCTTTGATGGAGGTAGGTATGAGAACAGAGGGAGGGAGGAACTGTCTGAGGTGGAGGGAATGAAAAGAGAGAAGGAAAGCAGGAAGGGGAGAGAGGAGGACGAGATCAGAGAGAGATCAGAAACAGCTGGAAACCCTCGTGGTGTGACCTCGGTGCCGGGGGCGAGGCCTAAAAAAGACCTTCCTGCTAATCTGCTAAATATTTTCAATCAGATCGCCCAGTTTGAAAAGGAGAAGGGTGGCAGGCCCAAAAAATGACAATGCCAAATACACACGTTAAAGAAAAGAGACTTTGATGATGAAATGAATGATTGTACCGTTTATATCACACTCTGTGCCGAGGATTAAATGTACTTAAACATGCTTTTTTCCCCCTGTTATTGTTCCTGTGTTGCATGTCATTTTAAATGTTTCATTCTTGATGATAAATTTAAGGCCTTTACTCAGCTGTATTGATCACTGGTCAACACGTGATAAAATATTCATCTGAATGGACTGAAACTACAGATAATATACAATAAATGATATGAACTGTGGATGAGCTATCCCAAATAATGGAGTGGTTTCATATTAGTGTCATTCATTTCTACTTTTTTCGGTCAAAGGATCTGTATGGAAGTATCTGCTACAGTGCTACACAGCTAACCTTAGCATTAACGGGTGTTAACTTCACTAGGTTAGAGAAGTAAAACAGCCACAGTTGGACAATAGCAACTGAGGGCACTGGATTTGATCAGTGTACTGTTTGTCACACCACAAATGAGAAGAAGTAGCTACATTACTGTAGTGAGACAGTGGGCGGAGCTGTCTCCCTGCAGGATAAGGACTAATTAGTGACGATGGGAGACACCTGGAGAGGCCGGAGGAGAGCAGAGGAGTGTAACAGAGGACAATGAATGGAGGAAGAGCGTCGGCTGTGAACATTCTGTCTACCTGGTGGCTGGTACCCCTTGGGCTGGGAGGGTTGTTAATTTATTATTGTCTTAAATGAATGAATAAAGTGTATTTTTTTGTTATTACTACTCCTGTGTCTCGGTGGTTCTGTTCAAATCCTCTGACATCAATTGACAAATGAAAACAAAAAGTCCATTACATTACTCTATATATGACATACACCTTAACTCTAGAGAGCAGTCAGGTTTAGTAATGTTAATTACGTTATTCACTCTGTACTACAGTCGTCTCACCCATTGGTTGTCCAGTGCTGTCAGTAATATATTGTTTTGGTGTACCTGATTCTCTGAATCTCATTTACCTGAATTGCTGCCAAATACCATTTGATCATCTTTTTAGTTACATACAAAATATGAAGTGTATGAACTGGATCTTGAGGAAATGTGGGAGAAACCAGGGCCGTAGCAGGTATGAGGTCACCGAGGTCCGGACCTTGGTAAAAATTTCTGAGAGAAAAAAATACAAGAGGCCCCGAATAGCATAACATGTTCACGCACCGGACAGCTTTTATTTTGAAACTGCACGGAGCACGCAGGAAGTTATCTGATGTATCGGTGGAAATCGCGGGAAATTTTGAGCTGAAGAGGAAGACAATGTGACAGGTGAGTGACAGCTTTTTTATTATTATGTTACAAGCAAGCAGCCCACTATAAGTTAAGCCGATGACCGACGCGAAACAACAGTGTAAACTTGCATGTGGTCAGATCCACTATTTTCGGCAGTCGACACAGCAGTAAGTAACATACCGAAAGAGGAGCGTTGGTGGAAATGTAGTCCGGCAGCCGGTAACCGGGTGCCATTCAAGTGGACGAGAGAACGACGGTAAAACTTGAGGGAGGGCGGCAAAAAAAATACCGTGGACGGTCACGGGAACGGCAAGCGGCAATAGACTTCCGTCCCGACCCGAGTTAAAACCGCGACCACCGGCTGACCAACCCCCCTAACTCCTGTACAGAGAGAGTGCTATGTGGTGTACCGCGACCACCAACTGGGCAGCCCCCGTCCCTCCTCTAGAGAGTGAGTGCTCTATGTGGCTGAGGCTCTTTCAGGTTGGCGTGGGCGTGGTGTACCGCGACCAACGGCTGGCAAGCCCCCGCCCCTCCTTCCTTTACAACGTGAGGGCCTGTATGTGTGTGGCTGAGTGGGGGTCTGTGGTCAACGTGGCGTTTAGCCGCTAGCGCGAGCCACCGGCGATCCCCCCCGCCCCATCTGCTTCCTGCTCTGACCCTATAGCCCCGTGTATGTGTGTCTATGGGGCCGTGTGGCCGAGTGAGGCTCTGTGGTCAACGTGGCGATCCCCTCCCCGCCCCATCTGCCTCCTGCTCTGACCGTTACAGCCCCGTGTATGTGTGTCTATGTGGCCGAGTGAGGCTCTGTGGTCAACGTGGCGTTTAGCCGCTAGCGCGAGCCACCGGCGATCCCCCCCGCCCCATCTGCTTCCTGCTCTGACCCTATAGCCCCGTGTATGTGTGTCTATGGGGCCGTGTGGCCGAGTGAGGCTCTGTGGTCAACGTGGCGATCCCCTCCCCGCCCCATCTGCCTCCTGCTCTGACCGTTACAGCCCCGTGTATGTGTGTCTATGTGGCCGAGTGAGGCTCTGTGGTCAACGTGGCGTTTAGCCGCTAGCGCGAGCCACCGGCGATCCCCCCCGCCCCATCTGCTTCCTGCTCTGACCCTATAGCCCCGTGTATGTGTGTCTATGGGGCCGTGTGGCCGAGTGAGGCTCTGTGGTCAACGTGGCGATCCCCTCCCCGCCCCATCTGCCTCCTGCTCTGACCGTTACAGCCCCGTGTATGTGTGTCTATGTGGCCGAGTGAGGCTCTGTGGTCAACGTGGCGTTTAGCCGCTAGCGCGAGCCACCGGCGATCCCCCCCGCCCCATCTGCTTCCTGCTCTGACCCTATAGCCCCGTGTATGTGTGTCTATGGGGCCGTGTGGCCGAGTGAGGCTCTGTGGTCAACGTGGCGATCCCCTCCCCGCCCCATCTGCCTCCTGCTCTGACCGTTACAGCCCCGTGTATGTGTGTCTATGTGGCCGAGTGAGGCTCTGTGGTCAACGTGGCGTTTAGCCGCTAGCGCGAGCCACCGGCGATCCCCCCCGCCCCATCTGCTTCCTGCTCTGACCCTATAGCCCCGTGTATGTGTGTCTATGGGGCCGTGTGGCCGAGTGAGGCTCTGTGGTCAACGTGGCGATCCCCTCCCCGCCCCATCTGCCTCCTGCTCTGACCGTTACAGCCCCGTGTATGTGTGTCTATGTGGCCGAGTGAGGCTCTGTGGTCAACGTGGCGTTTAGCCGCTAGCGCGAGCCACCGGCGATCCCCCCCGCCCCATCTGCTTCCTGCTCTGACCCTATAGCCCCGTGTATGTGTGTCTATGGGGCCGTGTGGCCGAGTGAGGCTCTGTGGTCAACGTGGCGATCCCCTCCCCGCCCCATCTGCCTCCTGCTCTGACCGTTACAGCCCCGTGTATGTGTGTCTATGTGGCCGAGTGAGGCTCTGTGGTCAACGTGGCGTTTAGCCGCTAGCGCGAGCCACCGGCGATCCCCCCCGCCCCATCTGCTTCCTGCTCTGACCCTATAGCCCCGTGTATGTGTGTCTATGGGGCCGTGTGGCCGAGTGAGGCTCTGTGGTCAACGTGGCGATCCCCTCCCCGCCCCATCTGCCTCCTGCTCTGACCGTTACAGCCCCGTGTATGTGTGTCTATGTGGCCGAGTGAGGCTCTGTGGTCAACGTGGCGTTTAGCCGCTAGCGCGAGCCACCGGCGATCCCCCCCGCCCCATCTGCTTCCTGCTCTGACCCTATAGCCCCGTGTATGTGTGTCTATGGGGCCGTGTGGCCGAGTGAGGCTCTGTGGTCAACGTGGCGATCCCCTCCCCGCCCCATCTGCCTCCTGCTCTGACCGTTACAGCCCCGTGTATGTGTGTCTATGTGGCCGAGTGAGGCTCTGTGGTCAACGTGGCGTTTAGCCGCTAGCGCGAGCCACCGGCGATCCCCCCCGCCCCATCTGCTTCCTGCTCTGACCCTATAGCCCCGTGTATGTGTGTCTATGGGGCCGTGTGGCCGAGTGAGGCTCTGTGGTCAACGTGGCGATCCCCTCCCCGCCCCATCTGCCTCCTGCTCTGACCGTTACAGCCCCGTGTATGTGTGTCTATGTGGCCGAGTGAGGCTCTGTGGTCAACGTGGCGTTTAGCCGCTAGCGCGAGCCACCGGCGATCCCCCCCGCCCCATCTGCTTCCTGCTCTGACCCTATAGCCCCGTGTATGTGTGTCTATGGGGCCGTGTGGCCGAGTGAGGCTCTGTGGTCAACGTGGCGATCCCCTCCCCGCCCCATCTGCCTCCTGCTCTGACCGTTACAGCCCCGTGTATGTGTGTCTATGTGGCCGAGTGAGGCTCTGTGGTCAACGTGGCGTTTAGCCGCTAGCGCGAGCCACCGGCGATCCCCCCCGCCCCATCTGCTTCCTGCTCTGACCCTATAGCCCCGTGTATGTGTGTCTATGGGGCCGTGTGGCCGAGTGAGGCTCTGTGGTCAACGTGGCGATCCCCTCCCCGCCCCATCTGCCTCCTGCTCTGACCGTTACAGCCCCGTGTATGTGTGTCTATGTGGCCGAGTGAGGCTCTGTGGTCAACGTGGCGTTTAGCCGCTAGCGCGAGCCACCGGCGATCCCCCCCGCCCCATCTGCTTCCTGCTCTGACCCTATAGCCCCGTGTATGTGTGTCTATGGGGCCGTGTGGCCGAGTGAGGCTCTGTGGTCAACGTGGCGATCCCCTCCCCGCCCCATCTGCCTCCTGCTCTGACCGTTACAGCCCCGTGTATGTGTGTCTATGTGGCCGAGTGAGGCTCTGTGGTCAACGTGGCGTTTAGCCGCTAGCGCGAGCCACCGGCGATCCCCCCCGCCCCATCTGCTTCCTGCTCTGACCCTATAGCCCCGTGTATGTGTGTCTATGGGCCGTGTGGCCGAGTGAGGCTCTGTGGTCAACGTGGCGATCCCCTCCCCGCCCCATCTGCCTCCTGCTCTGACCGTTACAGCCCCGTGTATGTGTGTCTATGTGGCCGAGTGAGGCTCTGTGGTCAACGTGGCGTTTAGCCGCTAGCGCGAGCCACCGGCGATCCCCCCCGCCCCATCTGCTTCCTGCTCTGACCCTATAGCCCCGTGTATGTGTGTCTATGGGGCCGTGTGGCCGAGTGAGGCTCTGTGGTCAACGTGGCGATCCCCTCCCCGCCCCATCTGCCTCCTGCTCTGACCGTTACAGCCCCGTGTATGTGTGTCTATGTGGCCGAGTGAGGCTCTGTGGTCAACGTGGCGTTTAGCCGCTAGCGCGAGCCACCGGCGATCCCCCCCGCCCCATCTGCTTCCTGCTCTGACCCTATAGCCCCGTGTATGTGTGTCTATGGGGCCGTGTGGCCGAGTGAGGCTCTGTGGTCAACGTGGCGATCCCCTCCCCGCCCCATCTGCCTCCTGCTCTGACCGTTACAGCCCCGTGTATGTGTGTCTATGTGGCCGAGTGAGGCTCTGTGGTCAACGTGGCGTTTAGCCGCTAGCGCGAGCCACCGGCGATCCCCCCCGCCCCATCTGCTTCCTGCTCTGACCCTATAGCCCCGTGTATGTGTGTCTATGGGCCGTGTGGCCGAGTGAGGCTCTGTGGTCAACGTGGCGATCCCCTCCCCGCCCCATCTGCCTCCTGCTCTGACCGTTACAGCCCCGTGTATGTGTGTCTATGTGGCCGAGTGAGGCTCTGTGGTCAACGTGGCGTTTAGCCGCTAGCGCGAGCCACCGGCGATCCCCCCCGCCCCATCTGCTTCCTGCTCTGACCCTATAGCCCCGTGTATGTGTGTCTATGGGCCGTGTGGCCGAGTGAGGCTCTGTGGTCAACGTGGCGATCCCCTCCCCGCCCCATCTGCCTCCTGCTCTGACCGTTACAGCCCCGTGTATGTGTGTCTATGTGGCCGAGTGAGGCTCTGTGGTCAACGTGGCGTTTAGCCGCTAGCGCGAGCCACCGGCGATCCCCCCCGCCCCATCTGCTTCCTGCTCTGACCCTATAGCCCCGTGTATGTGTGTCTATGGGCCGTGTGGCCGAGTGAGGCTCTGTGGTCAACGTGGCGATCCCCTCCCCGCCCCATCTGCCTCCTGCTCTGACCGTTACAGCCCCGTGTATGTGTGTCTATGTGGCCGAGTGAGGCTCTGTGGTCAACGTGGCGTTTAGCCGCTAGCGCGAGCCACCGGCGATCCCCCCCGCCCCATCTGCTTCCTGCTCTGACCCTATAGCCCCGTGTATGTGTGTCTATGGGCCGTGTGGCCGAGTGAGGCTCTGTGGTCAACGTGGCGATCCCCTCCCCGCCCCATCTGCCTCCTGCTCTGACCGTTACAGCCCCGTGTATGTGTGTCTATGTGGCCGAGTGAGGCTCTGTGGTCAACGTGGCGTTTAGCCGCTAGCGCGAGCCACCGGCGATCCCCCCCGCCCCATCTGCTTCCTGCTCTGACCCTATAGCCCCGTGTATGTGTGTCTATGGGGCCGTGTGGCCGAGTGAGGCTCTGTGGTCAACGTGGCGATCCCCTCCCCGCCCCATCTGCCTCCTGCTCTGACCGTTACAGCCCCGTGTATGTGTGTCTATGTGGCCGAGTGAGGCTCTGTGGTCAACGTGGCGTTTAGCCGCTAGCGCGAGCCACCGGCGATCCCCCCCGCCCCATCTGCTTCCTGCTCTGACCCTATAGCCCCGTGTATGTGTGTCTATGGGGCCGTGTGGCCGAGTGAGGCTCTGTGGTCAACGTGGCGATCCCCTCCCCGCCCCATCTGCCTCCTGCTCTGACCGTTACAGCCCCGTGTATGTGTGTCTATGTGGCCGAGTGAGGCTCTGTGGTCAACGTGGCGTTTAGCCGCTAGCGCGAGCCACCGGCGATCCCCCCCGCCCCATCTGCTTCCTGCTCTGACCCTATAGCCCCGTGTATGTGTGTCTATGGGGCCGTGTGGCCGAGTGAGGCTCTGTGGTCAACGTGGCGATCCCCTCCCCGCCCCATCTGCCTCCTGCTCTGACCGTTACAGCCCCGTGTATGTGTGTCTATGTGGCCGAGTGAGGCTCTGTGGTCAACGTGGCGTTTAGCCGCTAGCGCGAGCCACCGGCGATCCCCCCCGCCCCATCTGCTTCCTGCTCTGACCCTATAGCCCCGTGTATGTGTGTCTATGGGGCCGTGTGGCCGAGTGAGGCTCTGTGGTCAACGTGGCGATCCCCTCCCCGCCCCATCTGCCTCCTGCTCTGACCGTTACAGCCCCGTGTATGTGTGTCTATGTGGCCGAGTGAGGCTCTGTGGTCAACGTGGCGTTTAGCCGCTAGCGCGAGCCACCGGCGATCCCCCCCGCCCCATCTGCTTCCTGCTCTGACCCTATAGCCCCGTGTATGTGTGTCTATGGGGCCGTGTGGCCGAGTGAGGCTCTGTGGTCAACGTGGCGATCCCCTCCCCGCCCCATCTGCCTCCTGCTCTGACCGTTACAGCCCCGTGTATGTGTGTCTATGTGGCCGAGTGAGGCTCTGTGGTCAACGTGGCGTTTAGCCGCTAGCGCGAGCCACCGGCGATCCCCCCCGCCCCATCTGCTTCCTGCTCTGACCCTATAGCCCCGTGTATGTGTGTCTATGGGCCGTGTGGCCGAGTGAGGCTCTGTGGTCAACGTGGCGATCCCCTCCCCGCCCCATCTGCCTCCTGCTCTGACCGTTACAGCCCCGTGTATGTGTGTCTATGTGGCCGAGTGAGGCTCTGTGGTCAACGTGGCGTTTAGCCGCTAGCGCGAGCCACCGGCGATCCCCCCCGCCCCATCTGCTTCCTGCTCTGACCCTATAGCCCCGTGTATGTGTGTCTATGGGGCCGTGTGGCCGAGTGAGGCTCTGTGGTCAACGTGGCGATCCCCTCCCCGCCCCATCTGCCTCCTGCTCTGACCGTTACAGCCCCGTGTATGTGTGTCTATGTGGCCGAGTGAGGCTCTGTGGTCAACGTGGCGTTTAGCCGCTAGCGCGAGCCACCGGCGATCCCCCCCGCCCCATCTGCTTCCTGCTCTGACCCTATAGCCCCGTGTATGTGTGTCTATGGGGCCGTGTGGCCGAGTGAGGCTCTGTGGTCAACGTGGCGATCCCCTCCCCGCCCCATCTGCCTCCTGCTCTGACCGTTACAGCCCCGTGTATGTGTGTCTATGTGGCCGAGTGAGGCTCTGTGGTCAACGTGGCGTTTAGCCGCTAGCGCGAGCCACCGGCGATCCCCCCCGCCCCATCTGCTTCCTGCTCTGACCCTATAGCCCCGTGTATGTGTGTCTATGGGCCGTGTGGCCGAGTGAGGCTCTGTGGTCAACGTGGCGATCCCCTCCCCGCCCCATCTGCCTCCTGCTCTGACCGTTACAGCCCCGTGTATGTGTGTCTATGTGGCCGAGTGAGGCTCTGTGGTCAACGTGGCGTTTAGCCGCTAGCGCGAGCCACCGGCGATCCCCCCCGCCCCATCTGCTTCCTGCTCTGACCCTATAGCCCCGTGTATGTGTGTCTATGGGGCCGTGTGGCCGAGTGAGGCTCTGTGGTCAACGTGGCGATCCCCTCCCCGCCCCATCTGCCTCCTGCTCTGACCGTTACAGCCCCGTGTATGTGTGTCTATGTGGCCGAGTGAGGCTCTGTGGTCAACGTGGCGTTTAGCCGCTAGCGCGAGCCACCGGCGATCCCCCCCGCCCCATCTGCTTCCTGCTCTGACCCTATAGCCCCGTGTATGTGTGTCTATGGGGCCGTGTGGCCGAGTGAGGCTCTGTGGTCAACGTGGCGATCCCCTCCCCGCCCCATCTGCCTCCTGCTCTGACCGTTACAGCCCCGTGTATGTGTGTCTATGTGGCCGAGTGAGGCTCTGTGGTCAACGTGGCGTTTAGCCGCTAGCGCGAGCCACCGGCGATCCCCCCCGCCCCATCTGCTTCCTGCTCTGACCCTATAGCCCCGTGTATGTGTGTCTATGGGGCCGTGTGGCCGAGTGAGGCTCTGTGGTCAACGTGGCGATCCCCTCCCCGCCCCATCTGCCTCCTGCTCTGACCGTTACAGCCCCGTGTATGTGTGTCTATGTGGCCGAGTGAGGCTCTGTGGTCAACGTGGCGTTTAGCCGCTAGCGCGAGCCACCGGCGATCCCCCCCGCCCCATCTGCTTCCTGCTCTGACCCTATAGCCCCGTGTATGTGTGTCTATGGGGCCGTGTGGCCGAGTGAGGCTCTGTGGTCAACGTGGCGATCCCCTCCCCGCCCCATCTGCCTCCTGCTCTGACCGTTACAGCCCCGTGTATGTGTGTCTATGTGGCCGAGTGAGGCTCTGTGGTCAACGTGGCGTTTAGCCGCTAGCGCGAGCCACCGGCGATCCCCCCCGCCCCATCTGCTTCCTGCTCTGACCCTATAGCCCCGTGTATGTGTGTCTATGGGCCGTGTGGCCGAGTGAGGCTCTGTGGTCAACGTGGCGATCCCCTCCCCGCCCCATCTGCCTCCTGCTCTGACCGTTACAGCCCCGTGTATGTGTGTCTATGTGGCCGAGTGAGGCTCTGTGGTCAACGTGGCGTTTAGCCGCTAGCGCGAGCCACCGGCGATCCCCCCCGCCCCATCTGCTTCCTGCTCTGACCCTATAGCCCCGTGTATGTGTGTCTATGGGCCGTGTGGCCGAGTGAGGCTCTGTGGTCAACGTGGCGATCCCCTCCCCGCCCCATCTGCCTCCTGCTCTGACCGTTACAGCCCCGTGTATGTGTGTCTATGTGGCCGAGTGAGGCTCTGTGGTCAACGTGGCGTTTAGCCGCTAGCGCGAGCCACCGGCGATCCCCCCCGCCCCATCTGCTTCCTGCTCTGACCCTATAGCCCCGTGTATGTGTGTCTATGGGGCCGTGTGGCCGAGTGAGGCTCTGTGGTCAACGTGGCGATCCCCTCCCCGCCCCATCTGCCTCCTGCTCTGACCGTTACAGCCCCGTGTATGTGTGTCTATGTGGCCGAGTGAGGCTCTGTGGTCAACGTGGCGTTTAGCCGCTAGCGCGAGCCACCGGCGATCCCCCCCGCCCCATCTGCTTCCTGCTCTGACCCTATAGCCCCGTGTATGTGTGTCTATGGGGCCGTGTGGCCGAGTGAGGCTCTGTGGTCAACGTGGCGATCCCCTCCCCGCCCCATCTGCCTCCTGCTCTGACCGTTACAGCCCCGTGTATGTGTGTCTATGTGGCCGAGTGAGGCTCTGTGGTCAACGTGGCGTTTAGCCGCTAGCGCGAGCCACCGGCGATCCCCCCCGCCCCATCTGCTTCCTGCTCTGACCCTATAGCCCCGTGTATGTGTGTCTATGGGCCGTGTGGCCGAGTGAGGCTCTGTGGTCAACGTGGCGATCCCCTCCCCGCCCCATCTGCCTCCTGCTCTGACCGTTACAGCCCCGTGTATGTGTGTCTATGTGGCCGAGTGAGGCTCTGTGGTCAACGTGGCGTTTAGCCGCTAGCGCGAGCCACCGGCGATCCCCCCCGCCCCATCTGCTTCCTGCTCTGACCCTATAGCCCCGTGTATGTGTGTCTATGGGGCCGTGTGGCCGAGTGAGGCTCTGTGGTCAACGTGGCGATCCCCTCCCCGCCCCATCTGCCTCCTGCTCTGACCGTTACAGCCCCGTGTATGTGTGTCTATGTGGCCGAGTGAGGCTCTGTGGTCAACGTGGCGTTTAGCCGCTAGCGCGAGCCACCGGCGATCCCCCCCGCCCCATCTGCTTCCTGCTCTGACCCTATAGCCCCGTGTATGTGTGTCTATGGGGCCGTGTGGCCGAGTGAGGCTCTGTGGTCAACGTGGCGATCCCCTCCCCGCCCCATCTGCCTCCTGCTCTGACCGTTACAGCCCCGTGTATGTGTGTCTATGTGGCCGAGTGAGGCTCTGTGGTCAACGTGGCGTTTAGCCGCTAGCGCGAGCCACCGGCGATCCCCCCCGCCCCATCTGCTTCCTGCTCTGACCCTATAGCCCCGTGTATGTGTGTCTATGGGCCGTGTGGCCGAGTGAGGCTCTGTGGTCAACGTGGCGATCCCCTCCCCGCCCCATCTGCCTCCTGCTCTGACCGTTACAGCCCCGTGTATGTGTGTCTATGTGGCCGAGTGAGGCTCTGTGGTCAACGTGGCGTTTAGCCGCTAGCGCGAGCCACCGGCGATCCCCCCCGCCCCATCTGCTTCCTGCTCTGACCCTATAGCCCCGTGTATGTGTGTCTATGGGCCGTGTGGCCGAGTGAGGCTCTGTGGTCAACGTGGCGATCCCCTCCCCGCCCCATCTGCCTCCTGCTCTGACCGTTACAGCCCCGTGTATGTGTGTCTATGTGGCCGAGTGAGGCTCTGTGGTCAACGTGGCGTTTAGCCGCTAGCGCGAGCCACCGGCGATCCCCCCCGCCCCATCTGCTTCCTGCTCTGACCCTATAGCCCCGTGTATGTGTGTCTATGGGGCCGTGTGGCCGAGTGAGGCTCTGTGGTCAACGTGGCGATCCCCTCCCCGCCCCATCTGCCTCCTGCTCTGACCGTTACAGCCCCGTGTATGTGTGTCTATGTGGCCGAGTGAGGCTCTGTGGTCAACGTGGCGTTTAGCCGCTAGCGCGAGCCACCGGCGATCCCCCCCGCCCCATCTGCTTCCTGCTCTGACCCTATAGCCCCGTGTATGTGTGTCTATGGGCCGTGTGGCCGAGTGAGGCTCTGTGGTCAACGTGGCGATCCCCTCCCCGCCCCATCTGCCTCCTGCTCTGACCGTTACAGCCCCGTGTATGTGTGTCTATGTGGCCGAGTGAGGCTCTGTGGTCAACGTGGCGTTTAGCCGCTAGCGCGAGCCACCGGCGATCCCCCCCGCCCCATCTGCTTCCTGCTCTGACCCTATAGCCCCGTGTATGTGTGTCTATGGGGCCGTGTGGCCGAGTGAGGCTCTGTGGTCAACGTGGCGATCCCCTCCCCGCCCCATCTGCCTCCTGCTCTGACCGTTACAGCCCCGTGTATGTGTGTCTATGTGGCCGAGTGAGGCTCTGTGGTCAACGTGGCGTTTAGCCGCTAGCGCGAGCCACCGGCGATCCCCCCCGCCCCATCTGCTTCCTGCTCTGACCCTATAGCCCCGTGTATGTGTGTCTATGGGGCCGTGTGGCCGAGTGAGGCTCTGTGGTCAACGTGGCGATCCCCTCCCCGCCCCATCTGCCTCCTGCTCTGACCGTTACAGCCCCGTGTATGTGTGTCTATGTGGCCGAGTGAGGCTCTGTGGTCAACGTGGCGTTTAGCCGCTAGCGCGAGCCACCGGCGATCCCCCCCGCCCCATCTGCTTCCTGCTCTGACCCTATAGCCCCGTGTATGTGTGTCTATGGGGCCGTGTGGCCGAGTGAGGCTCTGTGGTCAACGTGGCGATCCCCTCCCCGCCCCATCTGCCTCCTGCTCTGACCGTTACAGCCCCGTGTATGTGTGTCTATGTGGCCGAGTGAGGCTCTGTGGTCAACGTGGCGTTTAGCCGCTAGCGCGAGCCACCGGCGATCCCCCCCGCCCCATCTGCTTCCTGCTCTGACCCTATAGCCCCGTGTATGTGTGTCTATGGGGCCGTGTGGCCGAGTGAGGCTCTGTGGTCAACGTGGCGATCCCCTCCCCGCCCCATCTGCCTCCTGCTCTGACCGTTACAGCCCCGTGTATGTGTGTCTATGTGGCCGAGTGAGGCTCTGTGGTCAACGTGGCGTTTAGCCGCTAGCGCGAGCCACCGGCGATCCCCCCCGCCCCATCTGCTTCCTGCTCTGACCCTATAGCCCCGTGTATGTGTGTCTATGGGGCCGTGTGGCCGAGTGAGGCTCTGTGGTCAACGTGGCGATCCCCTCCCCGCCCCATCTGCCTCCTGCTCTGACCGTTACAGCCCCGTGTATGTGTGTCTATGTGGCCGAGTGAGGCTCTGTGGTCAACGTGGCGTTTAGCCGCTAGCGCGAGCCACCGGCGATCCCCCCCGCCCCATCTGCTTCCTGCTCTGACCCTATAGCCCCGTGTATGTGTGTCTATGGGGCCGTGTGGCCGAGTGAGGCTCTGTGGTCAACGTGGCGATCCCCTCCCCGCCCCATCTGCCTCCTGCTCTGACCGTTACAGCCCCGTGTATGTGTGTCTATGTGGCCGAGTGAGGCTCTGTGGTCAACGTGGCGTTTAGCCGCTAGCGCGAGCCACCGGCGATCCCCCCCGCCCCATCTGCTTCCTGCTCTGACCCTATAGCCCCGTGTATGTGTGTCTATGGGGCCGTGTGGCCGAGTGAGGCTCTGTGGTCAACGTGGCGATCCCCTCCCCGCCCCATCTGCCTCCTGCTCTGACCGTTACAGCCCCGTGTATGTGTGTCTATGTGGCCGAGTGAGGCTCTGTGGTCAACGTGGCGTTTAGCCGCTAGCGCGAGCCACCGGCGATCCCCCCCGCCCCATCTGCTTCCTGCTCTGACCCTATAGCCCCGTGTATGTGTGTCTATGGGGCCGTGTGGCCGAGTGAGGCTCTGTGGTCAACGTGGCGATCCCCTCCCCGCCCCATCTGCCTCCTGCTCTGACCGTTACAGCCCCGTGTATGTGTGTCTATGTGGCCGAGTGAGGCTCTGTGGTCAACGTGGCGTTTAGCCGCTAGCGCGAGCCACCGGCGATCCCCCCCGCCCCATCTGCTTCCTGCTCTGACCCTATAGCCCCGTGTATGTGTGTCTATGGGGCCGTGTGGCCGAGTGAGGCTCTGTGGTCAACGTGGCGATCCCCTCCCCGCCCCATCTGCCTCCTGCTCTGACCGTTACAGCCCCGTGTATGTGTGTCTATGTGGCCGAGTGAGGCTCTGTGGTCAACGTGGCGTTTAGCCGCTAGCGCGAGCCACCGGCGATCCCCCCCGCCCCATCTGCTTCCTGCTCTGACCCTATAGCCCCGTGTATGTGTGTCTATGGGGCCGTGTGGCCGAGTGAGGCTCTGTGGTCAACGTGGCGATCCCCTCCCCGCCCCATCTGCCTCCTGCTCTGACCGTTACAGCCCCGTGTATGTGTGTCTATGTGGCCGAGTGAGGCTCTGTGGTCAACGTGGCGTTTAGCCGCTAGCGCGAGCCACCGGCGATCCCCCCCGCCCCATCTGCTTCCTGCTCTGACCCTATAGCCCCGTGTATGTGTGTCTATGGGGCCGTGTGGCCGAGTGAGGCTCTGTGGTCAACGTGGCGATCCCCTCCCCGCCCCATCTGCCTCCTGCTCTGACCGTTACAGCCCCGTGTATGTGTGTCTATGTGGCCGAGTGAGGCTCTGTGGTCAACGTGGCGTTTAGCCGCTAGCGCGAGCCACCGGCGATCCCCCCCGCCCCATCTGCTTCCTGCTCTGACCCTATAGCCCCGTGTATGTGTGTCTATGGGGCCGTGTGGCCGAGTGAGGCTCTGTGGTCAACGTGGCGATCCCCTCCCCGCCCCATCTGCCTCCTGCTCTGACCGTTACAGCCCCGTGTATGTGTGTCTATGTGGCCGAGTGAGGCTCTGTGGTCAACGTGGCGTTTAGCCGCTAGCGCGAGCCACCGGCGATCCCCCCCGCCCCATCTGCTTCCTGCTCTGACCCTATAGCCCCGTGTATGTGTGTCTATGGGGCCGTGTGGCCGAGTGAGGCTCTGTGGTCAACGTGGCGATCCCCTCCCCGCCCCATCTGCCTCCTGCTCTGACCGTTACAGCCCCGTGTATGTGTGTCTATGTGGCCGAGTGAGGCTCTGTGGTCAACGTGGCGTTTAGCCGCTAGCGCGAGCCACCGGCGATCCCCCCCGCCCCATCTGCTTCCTGCTCTGACCCTATAGCCCCGTGTATGTGTGTCTATGGGGCCGTGTGGCCGAGTGAGGCTCTGTGGTCAACGTGGCGATCCCCTCCCCGCCCCATCTGCCTCCTGCTCTGACCGTTACAGCCCCGTGTATGTGTGTCTATGTGGCCGAGTGAGGCTCTGTGGTCAACGTGGCGTTTAGCCGCTAGCGCGAGCCACCGGCGATCCCCCCCGCCCCATCTGCTTCCTGCTCTGACCCTATAGCCCCGTGTATGTGTGTCTATGGGGCCGTGTGGCCGAGTGAGGCTCTGTGGTCAACGTGGCGATCCCCTCCCCGCCCCATCTGCCTCCTGCTCTGACCGTTACAGCCCCGTGTATGTGTGTCTATGTGGCCGAGTGAGGCTCTGTGGTCAACGTGGCGTTTAGCCGCTAGCGCGAGCCACCGGCGATCCCCCCCGCCCCATCTGCTTCCTGCTCTGACCCTATAGCCCCGTGTATGTGTGTCTATGGGGCCGTGTGGCCGAGTGAGGCTCTGTGGTCAACGTGGCGATCCCCTCCCCGCCCCATCTGCCTCCTGCTCTGACCGTTACAGCCCCGTGTATGTGTGTCTATGTGGCCGAGTGAGGCTCTGTGGTCAACGTGGCGTTTAGCCGCTAGCGCGAGCCACCGGCGATCCCCCCCGCCCCATCTGCTTCCTGCTCTGACCCTATAGCCCCGTGTATGTGTGTCTATGGGGCCGTGTGGCCGAGTGAGGCTCTGTGGTCAACGTGGCGATCCCCTCCCCGCCCCATCTGCCTCCTGCTCTGACCGTTACAGCCCCGTGTATGTGTGTCTATGTGGCCGAGTGAGGCTCTGTGGTCAACGTGGCGTTTAGCCGCTAGCGCGAGCCACCGGCGATCCCCCCCGCCCCATCTGCTTCCTGCTCTGACCCTATAGCCCCGTGTATGTGTGTCTATGGGGCCGTGTGGCCGAGTGAGGCTCTGTGGTCAACGTGGCGATCCCCTCCCCGCCCCATCTGCCTCCTGCTCTGACCGTTACAGCCCCGTGTATGTGTGTCTATGTGGCCGAGTGAGGCTCTGTGGTCAACGTGGCGTTTAGCCGCTAGCGCGAGCCACCGGCGATCCCCCCCGCCCCATCTGCTTCCTGCTCTGACCCTATAGCCCCGTGTATGTGTGTCTATGGGGCCGTGTGGCCGAGTGAGGCTCTGTGGTCAACGTGGCGATCCCCTCCCCGCCCCATCTGCCTCCTGCTCTGACCGTTACAGCCCCGTGTATGTGTGTCTATGTGGCCGAGTGAGGCTCTGTGGTCAACGTGGCGTTTAGCCGCTAGCGCGAGCCACCGGCGATCCCCCCCGCCCCATCTGCTTCCTGCTCTGACCCTATAGCCCCGTGTATGTGTGTCTATGGGGCCGTGTGGCCGAGTGAGGCTCTGTGGTCAACGTGGCGATCCCCTCCCCGCCCCATCTGCCTCCTGCTCTGACCGTTACAGCCCCGTGTATGTGTGTCTATGTGGCCGAGTGAGGCTCTGTGGTCAACGTGGCGTTTAGCCGCTAGCGCGAGCCACCGGCGATCCCCCCCGCCCCATCTGCTTCCTGCTCTGACCCTATAGCCCCGTGTATGTGTGTCTATGGGGCCGTGTGGCCGAGTGAGGCTCTGTGGTCAACGTGGCGATCCCCTCCCCGCCCCATCTGCCTCCTGCTCTGACCGTTACAGCCCCGTGTATGTGTGTCTATGTGGCCGAGTGAGGCTCTGTGGTCAACGTGGCGTTTAGCCGCTAGCGCGAGCCACCGGCGATCCCCCCCGCCCCATCTGCTTCCTGCTCTGACCCTATAGCCCCGTGTATGTGTGTCTATGGGGCCGTGTGGCCGAGTGAGGCTCTGTGGTCAACGTGGCGATCCCCTCCCCGCCCCATCTGCCTCCTGCTCTGACCGTTACAGCCCCGTGTATGTGTGTCTATGTGGCCGAGTGAGGCTCTGTGGTCAACGTGGCGTTTAGCCGCTAGCGCGAGCCACCGGCGATCCCCCCCGCCCCATCTGCTTCCTGCTCTGACCCTATAGCCCCGTGTATGTGTGTCTATGGGGCCGTGTGGCCGAGTGAGGCTCTGTGGTCAACGTGGCGATCCCCTCCCCGCCCCATCTGCCTCCTGCTCTGACCGTTACAGCCCCGTGTATGTGTGTCTATGTGGCCGAGTGAGGCTCTGTGGTCAACGTGGCGTTTAGCCGCTAGCGCGAGCCACCGGCGATCCCCCCCGCCCCATCTGCTTCCTGCTCTGACCCTATAGCCCCGTGTATGTGTGTCTATGGGCCGTGTGGCCGAGTGAGGCTCTGTGGTCAACGTGGCGATCCCCTCCCCGCCCCATCTGCCTCCTGCTCTGACCGTTACAGCCCCGTGTATGTGTGTCTATGTGGCCGAGTGAGGCTCTGTGGTCAACGTGGCGTTTAGCCGCTAGCGCGAGCCACCGGCGATCCCCCCCGCCCCATCTGCTTCCTGCTCTGACCCTATAGCCCCGTGTATGTGTGTCTATGGGGCCGTGTGGCCGAGTGAGGCTCTGTGGTCAACGTGGCGATCCCCTCCCCGCCCCATCTGCCTCCTGCTCTGACCGTTACAGCCCCGTGTATGTGTGTCTATGTGGCCGAGTGAGGCTCTGTGGTCAACGTGGCGTTTAGCCGCTAGCGCGAGCCACCGGCGATCCCCCCCGCCCCATCTGCTTCCTGCTCTGACCCTATAGCCCCGTGTATGTGTGTCTATGGGGCCGTGTGGCCGAGTGAGGCTCTGTGGTCAACGTGGCGATCCCCTCCCCGCCCCATCTGCCTCCTGCTCTGACCGTTACAGCCCCGTGTATGTGTGTCTATGTGGCCGAGTGAGGCTCTGTGGTCAACGTGGCGTTTAGCCGCTAGCGCGAGCCACCGGCGATCCCCCCCGCCCCATCTGCTTCCTGCTCTGACCCTATAGCCCCGTGTATGTGTGTCTATGGGGCCGTGTGGCCGAGTGAGGCTCTGTGGTCAACGTGGCGATCCCCTCCCCGCCCCATCTGCCTCCTGCTCTGACCGTTACAGCCCCGTGTATGTGTGTCTATGTGGCCGAGTGAGGCTCTGTGGTCAACGTGGCGTTTAGCCGCTAGCGCGAGCCACCGGCGATCCCCCCCGCCCCATCTGCTTCCTGCTCTGACCCTATAGCCCCGTGTATGTGTGTCTATGGGGCCGTGTGGCCGAGTGAGGCTCTGTGGTCAACGTGGCGATCCCCTCCCCGCCCCATCTGCCTCCTGCTCTGACCGTTACAGCCCCGTGTATGTGTGTCTATGTGGCCGAGTGAGGCTCTGTGGTCAACGTGGCGTTTAGCCGCTAGCGCGAGCCACCGGCGATCCCCCCCGCCCCATCTGCTTCCTGCTCTGACCCTATAGCCCCGTGTATGTGTGTCTATGGGGCCGTGTGGCCGAGTGAGGCTCTGTGGTCAACGTGGCGATCCCCTCCCCGCCCCATCTGCCTCCTGCTCTGACCGTTACAGCCCCGTGTATGTGTGTCTATGTGGCCGAGTGAGGCTCTGTGGTCAACGTGGCGTTTAGCCGCTAGCGCGAGCCACCGGCGATCCCCCCCGCCCCATCTGCTTCCTGCTCTGACCCTATAGCCCCGTGTATGTGTGTCTATGGGGCCGTGTGGCCGAGTGAGGCTCTGTGGTCAACGTGGCGATCCCCTCCCCGCCCCATCTGCCTCCTGCTCTGACCGTTACAGCCCCGTGTATGTGTGTCTATGTGGCCGAGTGAGGCTCTGTGGTCAACGTGGCGTTTAGCCGCTAGCGCGAGCCACCGGCGATCCCCCCCGCCCCATCTGCTTCCTGCTCTGACCCTATAGCCCCGTGTATGTGTGTCTATGGGGCCGTGTGGCCGAGTGAGGCTCTGTGGTCAACGTGGCGATCCCCTCCCCGCCCCATCTGCCTCCTGCTCTGACCGTTACAGCCCCGTGTATGTGTGTCTATGTGGCCGAGTGAGGCTCTGTGGTCAACGTGGCGTTTAGCCGCTAGCGCGAGCCACCGGCGATCCCCCCCGCCCCATCTGCTTCCTGCTCTGACCCTATAGCCCCGTGTATGTGTGTCTATGGGGCCGTGTGGCCGAGTGAGGCTCTGTGGTCAACGTGGCGATCCCCTCCCCGCCCCATCTGCCTCCTGCTCTGACCGTTACAGCCCCGTGTATGTGTGTCTATGTGGCCGAGTGAGGCTCTGTGGTCAACGTGGCGTTTAGCCGCTAGCGCGAGCCACCGGCGATCCCCCCCGCCCCATCTGCTTCCTGCTCTGACCCTATAGCCCCGTGTATGTGTGTCTATGGGGCCGTGTGGCCGAGTGAGGCTCTGTGGTCAACGTGGCGATCCCCTCCCCGCCCCATCTGCCTCCTGCTCTGACCGTTACAGCCCCGTGTATGTGTGTCTATGTGGCCGAGTGAGGCTCTGTGGTCAACGTGGCGTTTAGCCGCTAGCGCGAGCCACCGGCGATCCCCCCCGCCCCATCTGCTTCCTGCTCTGACCCTATAGCCCCGTGTATGTGTGTCTATGGGGCCGTGTGGCCGAGTGAGGCTCTGTGGTCAACGTGGCGATCCCCTCCCCGCCCCATCTGCCTCCTGCTCTGACCGTTACAGCCCCGTGTATGTGTGTCTATGTGGCCGAGTGAGGCTCTGTGGTCAACGTGGCGTTTAGCCGCTAGCGCGAGCCACCGGCGATCCCCCCCGCCCCATCTGCTTCCTGCTCTGACCCTATAGCCCCGTGTATGTGTGTCTATGGGGTGTGGCCGAGTGAGGCTCTGTGGTCAACGTGGCGATCCCCTCCCCGCCCCATCTGCCTCCTGCTCTGACCGTTACAGCCCCGTGTATGTGTGTCTATGTGGCCGAGTGAGGCTCTGTGGTCAACGTGGCGTTTAGCCGCTAGCGCGAGCCACCGGCGATCCCCCCCGCCCCATCTGCTTCCTGCTCTGACCCTATAGCCCCGTGTATGTGTGTCTATGGGGCCGTGTGGCCGAGTGAGGCTCTGTGGTCAACGTGGCGATCCCCTCCCCGCCCCATCTGCCTCCTGCTCTGACCGTTACAGCCCCGTGTATGTGTGTCTATGTGGCCGAGTGAGGCTCTGTGGTCAACGTGGCGTTTAGCCGCTAGCGCGAGCCACCGGCGATCCCCCCCGCCCCATCTGCTTCCTGCTCTGACCCTATAGCCCCGTGTATGTGTGTCTATGGGGCCGTGTGGCCGAGTGAGGCTCTGTGGTCAACGTGGCGATCCCCTCCCCGCCCCATCTGCCTCCTGCTCTGACCGTTACAGCCCCGTGTATGTGTGTCTATGTGGCCGAGTGAGGCTCTGTGGTCAACGTGGCGTTTAGCCGCTAGCGCGAGCCACCGGCGATCCCCCCCGCCCCATCTGCTTCCTGCTCTGACCCTATAGCCCCGTGTATGTGTGTCTATGGGGCCGTGTGGCCGAGTGAGGCTCTGTGGTCAACGTGGCGATCCCCTCCCCGCCCCATCTGCCTCCTGCTCTGACCGTTACAGCCCCGTGTATGTGTGTCTATGTGGCCGAGTGAGGCTCTGTGGTCAACGTGGCGTTTAGCCGCTAGCGCGAGCCACCGGCGATCCCCCCCGCCCCATCTGCTTCCTGCTCTGACCCTATAGCCCCGTGTATGTGTGTCTATGGGGCCGTGTGGCCGAGTGAGGCTCTGTGGTCAACGTGGCGATCCCCTCCCCGCCCCATCTGCCTCCTGCTCTGACCGTTACAGCCCCGTGTATGTGTGTCTATGTGGCCGAGTGAGGCTCTGTGGTCAACGTGGCGTTTAGCCGCTAGCGCGAGCCACCGGCGATCCCCCCCGCCCCATCTGCTTCCTGCTCTGACCCTATAGCCCCGTGTATGTGTGTCTATGGGGCCGTGTGGCCGAGTGAGGCTCTGTGGTCAACGTGGCGATCCCCTCCCCGCCCCATCTGCCTCCTGCTCTGACCGTTACAGCCCCGTGTATGTGTGTCTATGTGGCCGAGTGAGGCTCTGTGGTCAACGTGGCGTTTAGCCGCTAGCGCGAGCCACCGGCGATCCCCCCCGCCCCATCTGCTTCCTGCTCTGACCCTATAGCCCCGTGTATGTGTGTCTATGGGCCGTGTGGCCGAGTGAGGCTCTGTGGTCAACGTGGCGATCCCCTCCCCGCCCCATCTGCCTCCTGCTCTGACCGTTACAGCCCCGTGTATGTGTGTCTATGTGGCCGAGTGAGGCTCTGTGGTCAACGTGGCGTTTAGCCGCTAGCGCGAGCCACCGGCGATCCCCCCCGCCCCATCTGCTTCCTGCTCTGACCCTATAGCCCCGTGTATGTGTGTCTATGGGGCCGTGTGGCCGAGTGAGGCTCTGTGGTCAACGTGGCGATCCCCTCCCCGCCCCATCTGCCTCCTGCTCTGACCGTTACAGCCCCGTGTATGTGTGTCTATGTGGCCGAGTGAGGCTCTGTGGTCAACGTGGCGTTTAGCCGCTAGCGCGAGCCACCGGCGATCCCCCCCGCCCCATCTGCTTCCTGCTCTGACCCTATAGCCCCGTGTATGTGTGTCTATGGGGCCGTGTGGCCGAGTGAGGCTCTGTGGTCAACGTGGCGATCCCCTCCCCGCCCCATCTGCCTCCTGCTCTGACCGTTACAGCCCCGTGTATGTGTGTCTATGTGGCCGAGTGAGGCTCTGTGGTCAACGTGGCGTTTAGCCGCTAGCGCGAGCCACCGGCGATCCCCCCCGCCCCATCTGCTTCCTGCTCTGACCCTATAGCCCCGTGTATGTGTGTCTATGGGGCCGTGTGGCCGAGTGAGGCTCTGTGGTCAACGTGGCGATCCCCTCCCCGCCCCATCTGCCTCCTGCTCTGACCGTTACAGCCCCGTGTATGTGTGTCTATGTGGCCGAGTGAGGCTCTGTGGTCAACGTGGCGTTTAGCCGCTAGCGCGAGCCACCGGCGATCCCCCCCGCCCCATCTGCTTCCTGCTCTGACCCTATAGCCCCGTGTATGTGTGTCTATGGGGCCGTGTGGCCGAGTGAGGCTCTGTGGTCAACGTGGCGATCCCCTCCCCGCCCCATCTGCCTCCTGCTCTGACCGTTACAGCCCCGTGTATGTGTGTCTATGTGGCCGAGTGAGGCTCTGTGGTCAACGTGGCGTTTAGCCGCTAGCGCGAGCCACCGGCGATCCCCCCCGCCCCATCTGCTTCCTGCTCTGACCCTATAGCCCCGTGTATGTGTGTCTATGGGGCCGTGTGGCCGAGTGAGGCTCTGTGGTCAACGTGGCGATCCCCTCCCCGCCCCATCTGCCTCCTGCTCTGACCGTTACAGCCCCGTGTATGTGTGTCTATGTGGCCGAGTGAGGCTCTGTGGTCAACGTGGCGTTTAGCCGCTAGCGCGAGCCACCGGCGATCCCCCCCGCCCCATCTGCTTCCTGCTCTGACCCTATAGCCCCGTGTATGTGTGTCTATGGGGCCGTGTGGCCGAGTGAGGCTCTGTGGTCAACGTGGCGATCCCCTCCCCGCCCCATCTGCCTCCTGCTCTGACCGTTACAGCCCCGTGTATGTGTGTCTATGTGGCCGAGTGAGGCTCTGTGGTCAACGTGGCGTTTAGCCGCTAGCGCGAGCCACCGGCGATCCCCCCCGCCCCATCTGCTTCCTGCTCTGACCCTATAGCCCCGTGTATGTGTGTCTATGGGGCCGTGTGGCCGAGTGAGGCTCTGTGGTCAACGTGGCGATCCCCTCCCCGCCCCATCTGCCTCCTGCTCTGACCGTTACAGCCCCGTGTATGTGTGTCTATGTGGCCGAGTGAGGCTCTGTGGTCAACGTGGCGTTTAGCCGCTAGCGCGAGCCACCGGCGATCCCCCCCGCCCCATCTGCTTCCTGCTCTGACCCTATAGCCCCGTGTATGTGTGTCTATGGGGCCGTGTGGCCGAGTGAGGCTCTGTGGTCAACGTGGCGATCCCCTCCCCGCCCCATCTGCCTCCTGCTCTGACCGTTACAGCCCCGTGTATGTGTGTCTATGTGGCCGAGTGAGGCTCTGTGGTCAACGTGGCGTTTAGCCGCTAGCGCGAGCCACCGGCGATCCCCCCCGCCCCATCTGCTTCCTGCTCTGACCCTATAGCCCCGTGTATGTGTGTCTATGGGGCCGTGTGGCCGAGTGAGGCTCTGTGGTCAACGTGGCGATCCCCTCCCCGCCCCATCTGCCTCCTGCTCTGACCGTTACAGCCCCGTGTATGTGTGTCTATGTGGCCGAGTGAGGCTCTGTGGTCAACGTGGCGTTTAGCCGCTAGCGCGAGCCACCGGCGATCCCCCCCGCCCCATCTGCTTCCTGCTCTGACCCTATAGCCCCGTGTATGTGTGTCTATGGGGCCGTGTGGCCGAGTGAGGCTCTGTGGTCAACGTGGCGATCCCCTCCCCGCCCCATCTGCCTCCTGCTCTGACCGTTACAGCCCCGTGTATGTGTGTCTATGTGGCCGAGTGAGGCTCTGTGGTCAACGTGGCGTTTAGCCGCTAGCGCGAGCCACCGGCGATCCCCCCCGCCCCATCTGCTTCCTGCTCTGACCCTATAGCCCCGTGTATGTGTGTCTATGGGGCCGTGTGGCCGAGTGAGGCTCTGTGGTCAACGTGGCGATCCCCTCCCCGCCCCATCTGCCTCCTGCTCTGACCGTTACAGCCCCGTGTATGTGTGTCTATGTGGCCGAGTGAGGCTCTGTGGTCAACGTGGCGTTTAGCCGCTAGCGCGAGCCACCGGCGATCCCCCCCGCCCCATCTGCTTCCTGCTCTGACCCTATAGCCCCGTGTATGTGTGTCTATGGGGCCGTGTGGCCGAGTGAGGCTCTGTGGTCAACGTGGCGATCCCCTCCCCGCCCCATCTGCCTCCTGCTCTGACCGTTACAGCCCCGTGTATGTGTGTCTATGTGGCCGAGTGAGGCTCTGTGGTCAACGTGGCGTTTAGCCGCTAGCGCGAGCCACCGGCGATCCCCCCCGCCCCATCTGCTTCCTGCTCTGACCCTATAGCCCCGTGTATGTGTGTCTATGGGGCCGTGTGGCCGAGTGAGGCTCTGTGGTCAACGTGGCGATCCCCTCCCCGCCCCATCTGCCTCCTGCTCTGACCGTTACAGCCCCGTGTATGTGTGTCTATGTGGCCGAGTGAGGCTCTGTGGTCAACGTGGCGTTTAGCCGCTAGCGCGAGCCACCGGCGATCCCCCCCGCCCCATCTGCTTCCTGCTCTGACCCTATAGCCCCGTGTATGTGTGTCTATGGGGCCGTGTGGCCGAGTGAGGCTCTGTGGTCAACGTGGCGATCCCCTCCCCGCCCCATCTGCCTCCTGCTCTGACCGTTACAGCCCCGTGTATGTGTGTCTATGTGGCCGAGTGAGGCTCTGTGGTCAACGTGGCGTTTAGCCGCTAGCGCGAGCCACCGGCGATCCCCCCCGCCCCATCTGCTTCCTGCTCTGACCCTATAGCCCCGTGTATGTGTGTCTATGGGGCCGTGTGGCCGAGTGAGGCTCTGTGGTCAACGTGGCGATCCCCTCCCCGCCCCATCTGCCTCCTGCTCTGACCGTTACAGCCCCGTGTATGTGTGTCTATGTGGCCGAGTGAGGCTCTGTGGTCAACGTGGCGTTTAGCCGCTAGCGCGAGCCACCGGCGATCCCCCCCGCCCCATCTGCTTCCTGCTCTGACCCTATAGCCCCGTGTATGTGTGTCTATGGGCCGTGTGGCCGAGTGAGGCTCTGTGGTCAACGTGGCGATCCCCTCCCCGCCCCATCTGCCTCCTGCTCTGACCGTTACAGCCCCGTGTATGTGTGTCTATGTGGCCGAGTGAGGCTCTGTGGTCAACGTGGCGTTTAGCCGCTAGCGCGAGCCACCGGCGATCCCCCCCGCCCCATCTGCTTCCTGCTCTGACCCTATAGCCCCGTGTATGTGTGTCTATGGGCCGTGTGGCCGAGTGAGGCTCTGTGGTCAACGTGGCGATCCCCTCCCCGCCCCATCTGCCTCCTGCTCTGACCGTTACAGCCCCGTGTATGTGTGTCTATGTGGCCGAGTGAGGCTCTGTGGTCAACGTGGCGTTTAGCCGCTAGCGCGAGCCACCGGCGATCCCCCCCGCCCCATCTGCTTCCTGCTCTGACCCTATAGCCCCGTGTATGTGTGTCTATGGGGCCGTGTGGCCGAGTGAGGCTCTGTGGTCAACGTGGCGATCCCCTCCCCGCCCCATCTGCCTCCTGCTCTGACCGTTACAGCCCCGTGTATGTGTGTCTATGTGGCCGAGTGAGGCTCTGTGGTCAACGTGGCGTTTAGCCGCTAGCGCGAGCCACCGGCGATCCCCCCCGCCCCATCTGCTTCCTGCTCTGACCCTATAGCCCCGTGTATGTGTGTCTATGGGGCCGTGTGGCCGAGTGAGGCTCTGTGGTCAACGTGGCGATCCCCTCCCCGCCCCATCTGCCTCCTGCTCTGACCGTTACAGCCCCGTGTATGTGTGTCTATGTGGCCGAGTGAGGCTCTGTGGTCAACGTGGCGTTTAGCCGCTAGCGCGAGCCACCGGCGATCCCCCCCGCCCCATCTGCTTCCTGCTCTGACCCTATAGCCCCGTGTATGTGTGTCTATGGGCCGTGTGGCCGAGTGAGGCTCTGTGGTCAACGTGGCGATCCCCTCCCCGCCCCATCTGCCTCCTGCTCTGACCGTTACAGCCCCGTGTATGTGTGTCTATGTGGCCGAGTGAGGCTCTGTGGTCAACGTGGCGTTTAGCCGCTAGCGCGAGCCACCGGCGATCCCCCCCGCCCCATCTGCTTCCTGCTCTGACCCTATAGCCCCGTGTATGTGTGTCTATGGGGCCGTGTGGCCGAGTGAGGCTCTGTGGTCAACGTGGCGATCCCCTCCCCGCCCCATCTGCCTCCTGCTCTGACCGTTACAGCCCCGTGTATGTGTGTCTATGTGGCCGAGTGAGGCTCTGTGGTCAACGTGGCGTTTAGCCGCTAGCGCGAGCCACCGGCGATCCCCCCCGCCCCATCTGCTTCCTGCTCTGACCCTATAGCCCCGTGTATGTGTGTCTATGGGGCCGTGTGGCCGAGTGAGGCTCTGTGGTCAACGTGGCGATCCCCTCCCCGCCCCATCTGCCTCCTGCTCTGACCGTTACAGCCCCGTGTATGTGTGTCTATGTGGCCGAGTGAGGCTCTGTGGTCAACGTGGCGTTTAGCCGCTAGCGCGAGCCACCGGCGATCCCCCCCGCCCCATCTGCTTCCTGCTCTGACCCTATAGCCCCGTGTATGTGTGTCTATGGGGCCGTGTGGCCGAGTGAGGCTCTGTGGTCAACGTGGCGATCCCCTCCCCGCCCCATCTGCCTCCTGCTCTGACCGTTACAGCCCCGTGTATGTGTGTCTATGTGGCCGAGTGAGGCTCTGTGGTCAACGTGGCGTTTAGCCGCTAGCGCGAGCCACCGGCGATCCCCCCCGCCCCATCTGCTTCCTGCTCTGACCCTATAGCCCCGTGTATGTGTGTCTATGGGGCCGTGTGGCCGAGTGAGGCTCTGTGGTCAACGTGGCGATCCCCTCCCCGCCCCATCTGCCTCCTGCTCTGACCGTTACAGCCCCGTGTATGTGTGTCTATGTGGCCGAGTGAGGCTCTGTGGTCAACGTGGCGTTTAGCCGCTAGCGCGAGCCACCGGCGATCCCCCCCGCCCCATCTGCTTCCTGCTCTGACCCTATAGCCCCGTGTATGTGTGTCTATGGGGCCGTGTGGCCGAGTGAGGCTCTGTGGTCAACGTGGCGATCCCCTCCCCGCCCCATCTGCCTCCTGCTCTGACCGTTACAGCCCCGTGTATGTGTGTCTATGTGGCCGAGTGAGGCTCTGTGGTCAACGTGGCGTTTAGCCGCTAGCGCGAGCCACCGGCGATCCCCCCCGCCCCATCTGCTTCCTGCTCTGACCCTATAGCCCCGTGTATGTGTGTCTATGGGGCCGTGTGGCCGAGTGAGGCTCTGTGGTCAACGTGGCGATCCCCTCCCCGCCCCATCTGCCTCCTGCTCTGACCGTTACAGCCCCGTGTATGTGTGTCTATGTGGCCGAGTGAGGCTCTGTGGTCAACGTGGCGTTTAGCCGCTAGCGCGAGCCACCGGCGATCCCCCCCGCCCCATCTGCTTCCTGCTCTGACCCTATAGCCCCGTGTATGTGTGTCTATGGGGCCGTGTGGCCGAGTGAGGCTCTGTGGTCAACGTGGCGATCCCCTCCCCGCCCCATCTGCCTCCTGCTCTGACCGTTACAGCCCCGTGTATGTGTGTCTATGTGGCCGAGTGAGGCTCTGTGGTCAACGTGGCGTTTAGCCGCTAGCGCGAGCCACCGGCGATCCCCCCCGCCCCATCTGCTTCCTGCTCTGACCCTATAGCCCCGTGTATGTGTGTCTATGGGGCCGTGTGGCCGAGTGAGGCTCTGTGGTCAACGTGGCGATCCCCTCCCCGCCCCATCTGCCTCCTGCTCTGACCGTTACAGCCCCGTGTATGTGTGTCTATGTGGCCGAGTGAGGCTCTGTGGTCAACGTGGCGTTTAGCCGCTAGCGCGAGCCACCGGCGATCCCCCCCGCCCCATCTGCTTCCTGCTCTGACCCTATAGCCCCGTGTATGTGTGTCTATGGGCCGTGTGGCCGAGTGAGGCTCTGTGGTCAACGTGGCGATCCCCTCCCCGCCCCATCTGCCTCCTGCTCTGACCGTTACAGCCCCGTGTATGTGTGTCTATGTGGCCGAGTGAGGCTCTGTGGTCAACGTGGCGTTTAGCCGCTAGCGCGAGCCACCGGCGATCCCCCCCGCCCCATCTGCTTCCTGCTCTGACCCTATAGCCCCGTGTATGTGTGTCTATGGGGCCGTGTGGCCGAGTGAGGCTCTGTGGTCAACGTGGCGATCCCCTCCCCGCCCCATCTGCCTCCTGCTCTGACCGTTACAGCCCCGTGTATGTGTGTCTATGTGGCCGAGTGAGGCTCTGTGGTCAACGTGGCGTTTAGCCGCTAGCGCGAGCCACCGGCGATCCCCCCCGCCCCATCTGCTTCCTGCTCTGACCCTATAGCCCCGTGTATGTGTGTCTATGGGGCCGTGTGGCCGAGTGAGGCTCTGTGGTCAACGTGGCGATCCCCTCCCCGCCCCATCTGCCTCCTGCTCTGACCGTTACAGCCCCGTGTATGTGTGTCTATGTGGCCGAGTGAGGCTCTGTGGTCAACGTGGCGTTTAGCCGCTAGCGCGAGCCACCGGCGATCCCCCCCGCCCCATCTGCTTCCTGCTCTGACCCTATAGCCCCGTGTATGTGTGTCTATGGGGCCGTGTGGCCGAGTGAGGCTCTGTGGTCAACGTGGCGATCCCCTCCCCGCCCCATCTGCCTCCTGCTCTGACCGTTACAGCCCCGTGTATGTGTGTCTATGTGGCCGAGTGAGGCTCTGTGGTCAACGTGGCGTTTAGCCGCTAGCGCGAGCCACCGGCGATCCCCCCGCCCCATCTGCTTCCTGCTCTGACCCTATAGCCCCGTGTATGTGTGTCTATGGGGCCGTGTGGCCGAGTGAGGCTCTGTGGTCAACGTGGCGATCCCCTCCCCGCCCCATCTGCCTCCTGCTCTGACCGTTACAGCCCCGTGTATGTGTGTCTATGTGGCCGAGTGAGGCTCTGTGGTCAACGTGGCGTTTAGCCGCTAGCGCGAGCCACCGGCGATCCCCCCCGCCCCATCTGCTTCCTGCTCTGACCCTATAGCCCCGTGTATGTGTGTCTATGGGGCCGTGTGGCCGAGTGAGGCTCTGTGGTCAACGTGGCGATCCCCTCCCCGCCCCATCTGCCTCCTGCTCTGACCGTTACAGCCCCGTGTATGTGTGTCTATGTGGCCGAGTGAGGCTCTGTGGTCAACGTGGCGTTTAGCCGCTAGCGCGAGCCACCGGCGATCCCCCCCGCCCCATCTGCTTCCTGCTCTGACCCTATAGCCCCGTGTATGTGTGTCTATGGGCCGTGTGGCCGAGTGAGGCTCTGTGGTCAACGTGGCGATCCCCTCCCCGCCCCATCTGCCTCCTGCTCTGACCGTTACAGCCCCGTGTATGTGTGTCTATGTGGCCGAGTGAGGCTCTGTGGTCAACGTGGCGTTTAGCCGCTAGCGCGAGCCACCGGCGATCCCCCCCGCCCCATCTGCTTCCTGCTCTGACCCTATAGCCCCGTGTATGTGTGTCTATGGGGCCGTGTGGCCGAGTGAGGCTCTGTGGTCAACGTGGCGATCCCCTCCCCGCCCCATCTGCCTCCTGCTCTGACCGTTACAGCCCCGTGTATGTGTGTCTATGTGGCCGAGTGAGGCTCTGTGGTCAACGTGGCGTTTAGCCGCTAGCGCGAGCCACCGGCGATCCCCCCCGCCCCATCTGCTTCCTGCTCTGACCCTATAGCCCCGTGTATGTGTGTCTATGGGGCCGTGTGGCCGAGTGAGGCTCTGTGGTCAACGTGGCGATCCCCTCCCCGCCCCATCTGCCTCCTGCTCTGACCGTTACAGCCCCGTGTATGTGTGTCTATGTGGCCGAGTGAGGCTCTGTGGTCAACGTGGCGTTTAGCCGCTAGCGCGAGCCACCGGCGATCCCCCCCGCCCCATCTGCTTCCTGCTCTGACCCTATAGCCCCGTGTATGTGTGTCTATGGGGCCGTGTGGCCGAGTGAGGCTCTGTGGTCAACGTGGCGATCCCCTCCCCGCCCCATCTGCCTCCTGCTCTGACCGTTACAGCCCCGTGTATGTGTGTCTATGTGGCCGAGTGAGGCTCTGTGGTCAACGTGGCGTTTAGCCGCTAGCGCGAGCCACCGGCGATCCCCCCCGCCCCATCTGCTTCCTGCTCTGACCCTATAGCCCCGTGTATGTGTGTCTATGGGGCCGTGTGGCCGAGTGAGGCTCTGTGGTCAACGTGGCGATCCCCTCCCCGCCCCATCTGCCTCCTGCTCTGACCGTTACAGCCCCGTGTATGTGTGTCTATGTGGCCGAGTGAGGCTCTGTGGTCAACGTGGCGTTTAGCCGCTAGCGCGAGCCACCGGCGATCCCCCCCGCCCCATCTGCTTCCTGCTCTGACCCTATAGCCCCGTGTATGTGTGTCTATGGGGCCGTGTGGCCGAGTGAGGCTCTGTGGTCAACGTGGCGATCCCCTCCCCGCCCCATCTGCCTCCTGCTCTGACCGTTACAGCCCCGTGTATGTGTGTCTATGTGGCCGAGTGAGGCTCTGTGGTCAACGTGGCGTTTAGCCGCTAGCGCGAGCCACCGGCGATCCCCCCCGCCCCATCTGCTTCCTGCTCTGACCCTATAGCCCCGTGTATGTGTGTCTATGGGGCCGTGTGGCCGAGTGAGGCTCTGTGGTCAACGTGGCGATCCCCTCCCCGCCCCATCTGCTCCTGCTCTGACCGTTACAGCCCCGTGTATGTGTGTCTATGTGGCCGAGTGAGGCTCTGTGGTCAACGTGGCGTTTAGCCGCTAGCGCGAGCCACCGGCGATCCCCCCCGCCCCATCTGCTTCCTGCTCTGACCCTATAGCCCCGTGTATGTGTGTCTATGGGGCCGTGTGGCCGAGTGAGGCTCTGTGGTCAACGTGGCGATCCCCTCCCCGCCCCATCTGCCTCCTGCTCTGACCGTTACAGCCCCGTGTATGTGTGTCTATGTGGCCGAGTGAGGCTCTGTGGTCAACGTGGCGTTTAGCCGCTAGCGCGAGCCACCGGCGATCCCCCCCGCCCCATCTGCTTCCTGCTCTGACCCTATAGCCCCGTGTATGTGTGTCTATGGGGCCGTGTGGCCGAGTGAGGCTCTGTGGTCAACGTGGCGATCCCCTCCCCGCCCCATCTGCCTCCTGCTCTGACCGTTACAGCCCCGTGTATGTGTGTCTATGTGGCCGAGTGAGGCTCTGTGGTCAACGTGGCGTTTAGCCGCTAGCGCGAGCCACCGGCGATCCCCCCCGCCCCATCTGCTTCCTGCTCTGACCCTATAGCCCCGTGTATGTGTGTCTATGGGGCCGTGTGGCCGAGTGAGGCTCTGTGGTCAACGTGGCGATCCCCTCCCCGCCCCATCTGCCTCCTGCTCTGACCGTTACAGCCCCGTGTATGTGTGTCTATGTGGCCGAGTGAGGCTCTGTGGTCAACGTGGCGTTTAGCCGCTAGCGCGAGCCACCGGCGATCCCCCCCGCCCCATCTGCTTCCTGCTCTGACCCTATAGCCCCGTGTATGTGTGTCTATGGGGCCGTGTGGCCGAGTGAGGCTCTGTGGTCAACGTGGCGATCCCCTCCCCGCCCCATCTGCCTCCTGCTCTGACCGTTACAGCCCCGTGTATGTGTGTCTATGTGGCCGAGTGAGGCTCTGTGGTCAACGTGGCGTTTAGCCGCTAGCGCGAGCCACCGGCGATCCCCCCCGCCCCATCTGCTTCCTGCTCTGACCCTATAGCCCCGTGTATGTGTGTCTATGGGGCCGTGTGGCCGAGTGAGGCTCTGTGGTCAACGTGGCGATCCCCTCCCCGCCCCATCTGCCTCCTGCTCTGACCGTTACAGCCCCGTGTATGTGTGTCTATGTGGCCGAGTGAGGCTCTGTGGTCAACGTGGCGTTTAGCCGCTAGCGCGAGCCACCGGCGATCCCCCCCGCCCCATCTGCTTCCTGCTCTGACCCTATAGCCCCGTGTATGTGTGTCTATGGGGCGTGTGGCCGAGTGAGGCTCTGTGGTCAACGTGGCGATCCCCTCCCCGCCCCATCTGCCTCCTGCTCTGACCGTTACAGCCCCGTGTATGTGTGTCTATGTGGCCGAGTGAGGCTCTGTGGTCAACGTGGCGTTTAGCCGCTAGCGCGAGCCACCGGCGATCCCCCCGCCCCATCTGCTTCCTCTGACCCTATAGCTGTATGTGTGTCTATGGGGCCGTGTGGCCGAGTGAGGCTCTGTGGTCAACGTGGCGATATCTGCCTCCTGCTCTGACCGTTACAGCCCCGTGTATGTGTGTCTATGTGGCCGAGTGAGGCTCTGTGGTCAACGTGGCGATCCCCTCCCCGCCCCATCTGCCTCCTGCTCTGACCGTTACAGCCCCGTGTATGTGTGTCTATGTGGCCGAGTGAGGCTCTGTGGTCAACGTGGCGTTTAGCCGCTAGCGCGAGCCACCGGCGATCCCCCCCGCCCCATCTGCTTCCTGCTCTGACCCTATAGCCCCGTGTATGTGTGTCTATGGGGCCGTGTGGCCGAGTGAGGCTCTGTGGTCAACGTGGCGATCCCCTCCCCGCCCCATCTGCCTCCTGCTCTGACCGTTACAGCCCCGTGTATGTGTGTCTATGTGGCCGAGTGAGGCTCTGTGGTCAACGTGGCGTTTAGCCGCTAGCGCGAGCCACCGGCGATCCCCCCCGCCCCATCTGCTTCCTGCTCTGACCCTATAGCCCCGTGTATGTGTGTCTATGGGCCGTGTGCCGAGTGAGGCTCTGTGGTCAACGTGGCGATCCCCTCCCCGCCCCATCTGCCTCCTGCTCTGACCGTTACAGCCCCGTGTATGTGTGTCTATGTGGCCGAGTGAGGCTCTGTGGTCAACGTGGCGTTTAGCCGCTAGCGCGAGCCACCGGCGATCCCCCCCGCCCCATCTGCTTCCTGCTCTGACCCTATAGCCCCGTGTATGTGTGTCTATGGGGCCGTGTGGCCGAGTGAGGCTCTGTGGTCAACGTGGCGATCCCCTCCCCGCCCCATCTGCCTCCTGCTCTGACCGTTACAGCCCCGTGTATGTGTGTCTATGTGGCCGAGTGAGGCTCTGTGGTCAACGTGGCGTTTAGCCGCTAGCGCGAGCCACCGGCGATCCCCCCCGCCCCATCTGCTTCCTGCTCTGACCCTATAGCCCCGTGTATGTGTGTCTATGGGGCCGTGTGGCCGAGTGAGGCTCTGTGGTCAACGTGGCGATCCCCTCCCCGCCCCATCTGCCTCCTGCTCTGACCGTTACAGCCCCGTGTATGTGTGTCTATGTGGCCGAGTGAGGCTCTGTGGTCAACGTGGCGTTTAGCCGCTAGCGCGAGCCACCGGCGATCCCCCCCGCCCCATCTGCTTCCTGCTCTGACCCTATAGCCCCGTGTATGTGTGTCTATGGGGCCGTGTGGCCGAGTGAGGCTCTGTGGTCAACGTGGCGATCCCCTCCCCGCCCCATCTGCTCCTGCTCTGACCGTTACAGCCCCGTGTATGTGTGTCTATGTGGCCGAGTGAGGCTCTGTGGTCAACGTGGCGTTTAGCCGCTAGCGCGAGCCACCGGCGATCCCCCCCGCCCCATCTGCTTCCTGCTCTGACCCTATAGCCCCGTGTATGTGTGTCTATGGGGCCGTGTGGCCGAGTGAGGCTCTGTGGTCAACGTGGCGATCCCCTCCCCGCCCCATCTGCCTCCTGCTCTGACCGTTACAGCCCCGTGTATGTGTGTCTATGTGGCCGAGTGAGGCTCTGTGGTCAACGTGGCGTTTAGCCGCTAGCGCGAGCCACCGGCGATCCCCCCCGCCCCATCTGCTTCCTGCTCTGACCCTATAGCCCCGTGTATGTGTGTCTATGGGGCGTGTGGCCGAGTGAGGCTCTGTGGTCAACGTGGCGATCCCCTCCCCGCCCCATCTGCCTCCTGCTCTGACCGTTACAGCCCCGTGTATGTGTGTCTATGTGGCCGAGTGAGGCTCTGTGGTCAACGTGGCGTTTAGCCGCTAGCGCGAGCCACCGGCGATCCCCCCGCCCCATCTGCTTCCTGCTCTGACCCTATAGCCCCGTGTATGTGTGTCTATGGGGCCGTGTGGCCGAGTGAGGCTCTGTGGTCAACGTGGCGATCCCCTCCCCGCCCCATCTGCTCCTGCTCTGACCGTTACAGCCCCGTGTATGTGTGTCTATGTGGCCGAGTGAGGCTCTGTGGTCAACGTGGCGTTTAGCCGCTAGCGCGAGCCACCGGCGATCCCCCCCGCCCCATCTGCTTCCTGCTCTGACCCTATAGCCCCGTGTATGTGTGTCTATGTGTGCCGAGTGAGGCTCTGTGGTCAACGTGGCGATCCCCTCCCCGCCCCATCTGCCTCCTGCTCTGACCGTTACAGCCCCGTGTATGTGTGTCTATGTGGCCGAGTGAGGCTCTGTGGTCAACGTGGCGTTTAGCCGCTAGCGCGAGCCACCGGCGATCCCCCCCGCCCCATCTGCTTCCTGCTCTGACCCTATAGCCCGTGTATGTGTGTCTATGGGGCCGTGTGGCCGAGTGAGGCTCTGTGGTCAACGTGGCGATCCCCTCCCCGCCCCATCTGCTCCTGCTCTGACCGTTACAGCCCCGTGTATGTGTGTCTATGTGGCCGAGTGAGGCTCTGTGGTCAACGTGGCGTTTAGCCGCTAGCGCGAGCCACCGGCGATCCCCCCGCCCCATCTGCTTCCTGCTCTGACCCTATAGCCCCGTGTATGTGTGTCTATGGGCCGTGTGGCCGAGTGAGGCTCTGTGGTCAACGTGGCGATCCCCTCCCCGCCCCATCTGCCTCCTGCTCTGACCGTTACAGCCCCGTGTATGTGTGTCTATGTGGCCGAGTGAGGCTCTGTGGTCAACGTGGCGTTTAGCCGCTAGCGCGAGCCACCGGCGATCCCCCCGCCCCATCTGCTTCCTGCTCTGACCCTATAGCCCCGTGTATGTGTGTCTATGGGGCCGTGTGCCGAGTGAGGCTCTGTGGTCAACGTGGCGATCCCCTCCCCGCCCCATCTGCCTCCTGCTCTGACCGTTACAGCCCCGTGTATGTGTGTCTATGTGGCCGAGTGAGGCTCTGTGGTCAACGTGGCGTTTAGCCGCTAGCGCGAGCCACCGGCGATCCCCCCGCCCCATCTGCTTCCTGCTCTGACCCTATAGCCCGTGTATGTGTGTCTATGGGGCCGTGTGGCCGAGTGAGGCTCTGTGGTCAACGTGGCGATCCCCTCCCCGCCCCATCTGCCTCCTGCTCTGACCGTTACAGCCCCGTGTATGTGTGTCTATGTGGCCGAGTGAGGCTCTGTGGTCAACGTGGCGTTTAGCCGCTAGCGCGAGCCACCGGCGATCCCCCCCGCCCCATCTGCTTCCTGCTCTGACCCTATAGCCCCGTGTATGTGTGTCTATGGGGCCGAGTGAGGCTCTGTGGTCAACGTGGCGATCCCCTCCCCGCCCCATCTGCCTCCTGCTCTGACCGTTACAGCCCGTGTATGTGTGTCTATGTGGCCGAGTGAGGCTCTGTGGTCAACGTGGCGTTTAGCCGCTAGCGCGAGCCACCGGCGATCCCCCCGCCCCATCTGCTTCCTGCTCTGACCCTATAGCCCCGTGTATGTGTGTCTATGGGGCCGTGTGGCGAGTGAGGCTCTGTGGTCAACGTGGCGATCCCCTCCCCGCCCCATCTGCTCCTGCTCTGACCGTTACAGCCCGTGTATGTGTGTCTATGTGGCCGAGTGAGGCTCTGTGGTCAACGTGGCGTTTAGCCGCTAGCGCGAGCCACCGGCGATCCCCCCCGCCCCATCTGCTTCCTGCTCTGACCCTATAGCCCCGTGTATGTGTGTCTATGGGGCCGTGTGGCCGAGTGAGGCTCTGTGGTCAACGTGGCGATCCCCTCCCCGCCCCATCTGCTCCTGCTCTGACCGTTACAGCCCCGTGTATGTGTGTCTATGTGGCCGAGTGAGGCTCTGTGGTCAACGTGGCGTTTAGCCGCTAGCGCGAGCCACCGGCGATCCCCCCGCCCCATCTGCTTCCTGCTCTGACCCTATAGCCCGTGTATGTGTGTCTATGGGGCCGTGGCCGAGTGAGGCTCTGTGGTCAACGTGGCGATCCCTCCCCGCCCCATCTGCTCCTGCTCTGACCGTTACAGCCCGTGTATGTGTGTCTATGTGGCCGAGTGAGGCTCTGTGGTCAACGTGGCGTTTAGCCGCTAGCGCGAGCCACCGGCGATCCCCCCGCCCCATCTGCTTCCTGCTCTGACCCTATAGCCCGTGTATGTGTGTCTATGGGGCCGTGTGGCCGAGTGAGGCTCTGTGGTCAACGTGGCGATCCCTCCCCGCCCCATCTGCCTCCTGCTCTGACCGTTACAGCCCGTGTATGTGTGTCTATGTGGCCGAGTGAGGCTCTGTGGTCAACGTGGCGTTTAGCCGCTAGCGCGAGCCACCGGCGATCCCCCCCGCCCCATCTGCTTCCTGCTCTGACCCTATAGCCCCGTGTATGTGTCTATGGGGCCGTGTGGCCGAGTGAGGCTCTGTGGTCAACGTGGCGATCCCCTCCCCGCCCCATCTGCCCTGCTCTGACCGTTACAGCCCCGTGTATGTGTGTCTATGTGGCCGAGTGAGGCTCTGTGGTCAACGTGGCGTTTAGCCGCTAGCGCGAGCCACCGGCGATCCCCCCCGCCCCATCTGCTTCCTGCTCTGACCCTATAGCCCGTGTATGTGTGTCTATGGGCCGTGTGGCCGAGTGAGGCTCTGTGGTCAACGTGGCGATCCCCTCCCCGCCCCATCTGCTCCTGCTCTGACCGTTACAGCCCCGTGTATGTGTGTCTATGTGGCCGAGTGAGGCTCTGTGGTCAACGTGGCGTTTAGCCGCTAGCGCGAGCCACCGGCGATCCCCCCGCCCCATCTGCTTCCTGCTCTGACCCTATAGCCCGTGTATGTGTGTCTATGGGGGTGGCCGAGTGAGGCTCTGTGGTCAACGTGGCGATCCCCTCCCCGCCCCATCTGCCTCCTGCTCTGACCGTTACAGCCCGTGTATGTGTGTCTATGTGGCCGAGTGAGGCTCTGTGGTCAACGTGGCGTTTAGCCGCTAGCGCGAGCCACCGGCGATCCCCCCCGCCCCATCTGCTTCCTGCTCTGACCCTATAGCCCCGTGTATGTGTGTCTATGGGCCGTGTGGCCGAGTGAGGCTCTGTGGTCAACGTGGCGATCCCCTCCCCGCCCCATCTGCTCCTGCTCTGACCGTTACAGCCCCGTGTATGTGTGTCTATGTGGCCGAGTGAGGCTCTGTGGTCAACGTGGCGTTTAGCCGCTAGCGCGAGCCACCGGCGATCCCCCCGCCCCATCTGCTTCCTGCTCTGACCCTATAGCCCCGTGTATGTGTGTCTATGGGCCGTGTGGCCGAGTGAGGCTCTGTGGTCAACGTGGCGATCCCCTCCCCGCCCCATCTGCCTCTGCTCTGACCGTTACAGCCCCGTGTATGTGTGTCTATGTGGCCGAGTGAGGCTCTGTGGTCAACGTGGCGTTTAGCCGCTAGCGCGAGCCACCGGCGATCCCCCCCGCCCCATCTGCTTCCTGCTCTGACCCTATAGCCCCGTGTATGTGTGTCTATGGGGCCGTGTGGCCGAGTGAGGCTCTGTGGTCAACGTGGCGATCCCCTCCCCGCCCATCTGCCTCCTGCTCTGACCGTTACAGCCCCGTGTATGTGTGTCTATGTGGCCGAGTGAGGCTCTGTGGTCAACGTGGCGTTTAGCCGCTAGCGCGAGCCACCGGCGATCCCCCCGCCCCATCTGCTTCCTGCTCTGACCCTATAGCCCCGTGTATGTGTGTCTATGGGGCCGTGGCCGAGTGAGGCTCTGTGGTCAACGTGGCGATCCCTCCCGCCCCATCTGCCTCCTGCTCTGACCGTTACAGCCCCGTGTATGTGTGTCTATGTGGCCGAGTGAGGCTCTGTGGTCAACGTGGCGTTTAGCCGCTAGCGCGAGCCACCGGCGATCCCCCCCGCCCATCTGCTTCCTGCTCTGACCCTATAGCCCGTGTATGTGTGTCTATGGGGCCGTGTGGCCGAGTGAGGCTCTGTGGTCAACGTGGCGATCCCCTCCCCGCCCCATCTGCTCCTGCTCTGACCGTTACAGCCCGTGTATGTGTGTCTATGTGGCCGAGTGAGGCTCTGTGGTCAACGTGGCGTTTAGCCGCTAGCGCGAGCCACCGGCGATCCCCCCGCCCCATCTGCTTCCTGCTCTGACCCTATAGCCCCGTGTATGTGTGTCTATGGGGCGTGTGGCCGAGTGAGGCTCTGTGGTCAACGTGGCGATCCCCTCCCCGCCCATCTGCTCCTGCTCTGACCGTTACAGCCCCGTGTATGTGTGTCTATGTGGCCGAGTGAGGCTCTGTGGTCAACGTGGCGTTTAGCCGCTAGCGCGAGCCACCGGCGATCCCCCCGCCCCATCTGCTTCCTGCTCTGACCCTATAGCCCCGTGTATGTGTGTCTATGGGGCCGTGTGGCCGAGTGAGGCTCTGTGGTCAACGTGGCGATCCCCTCCCCGCCCCATCTGCTCCTGCTCTGACCGTTACAGCCCCGTGTATGTGTGTCTATGTGGCCGAGTGAGGCTCTGTGGTCAACGTGGCGTTTAGCCGCTAGCGCGAGCCACCGGCGATCCCCCGCCCCATCTGCTTCCTGCTCTGACCCTATAGCCCGTGTATGTGTGTCTATGGGGCCGTGTGGCCGAGTGAGGCTCTGTGGTCAACGTGGCGATCCCCTCCCCGCCCCATCTGCCTCCTGCTCTGACCGTTACAGCCCCGTGTATGTGTGTCTATGTGGCCGAGTGAGGCTCTGTGGTCAACGTGGCGTTTAGCCGCTAGCGCGAGCCACCGGCGATCCCCCCGCCCCATCTGCTTCCTGCTCTGACCCTATAGCCCCGTGTATGTGTGTCTATGGGGCCGTGTGGCCGAGTGAGGCTCTGTGGTCAACGTGGCGATCCCTCCCCGCCCCATCTGCCTCCTGCTCTGACCGTTACAGCCCCGTGTATGTGTGTCTATGTGGCCGAGTGAGGCTCTGTGGTCAACGTGGCGTTTAGCCGCTAGCGCGAGCCACCGGCGATCCCCCCCGCCCCATCTGCTTCCTGCTCTGACCCTATAGCCCCGTGTATGTGTGTCTATGGGGCCGTGTGGCCGAGTGAGGCTCTGTGGTCAACGTGGCGATCCCCTCCCCGCCCCATCTGCCCCTGCTCTGACCGTTACAGCCCGTGTATGTGTGTCTATGTGGCCGAGTGAGGCTCTGTGGTCAACGTGGCGTTTAGCCGCTAGCGCGAGCCACCGGCGATCCCCCCGCCCCATCTGCTTCCTGCTCTGACCCTATAGCCCCGTGTATGTGTGTCTATGGGGCGTGTGGCCGAGTGAGGCTCTGTGGTCAACGTGGCGATCCCTCCCCGCCCATCTGCCTCCTGCTCTGACCGTTACAGCCCGTGTATGTGTGTCTATGTGGCCGAGTGAGGCTCTGTGGTCAACGTGGCGTTTAGCCGCTAGCGCGAGCCACCGGCGATCCCCCCGCCCCATCTGCTTCCTGCTCTGACCCTATAGCCCCGTGTATGTGTGTCTATGGGGCCGTGGCCGAGTGAGGCTCTGTGGTCAACGTGGCGATCCCCTCCCCGCCCCATCTGCTCCTGCTCTGACCGTTACAGCCCCGTGTATGTGTGTCTATGTGGCCGAGTGAGGCTCTGTGGTCAACGTGGCGTTTAGCCGCTAGCGCGAGCCACCGGCGATCCCCCCCGCCCCATCTGCTTCCTGCTCTGACCCTATAGCCCCGTGTATGTGTGTCTATGGGGCCGTGGCCGAGTGAGGCTCTGTGGTCAACGTGGCGATCCCTCCCCGCCCCATCTGCCTCCTGCTCTGACCGTTACAGCCCGTGTATGTGTGTCTATGTGGCCGAGTGAGGCTCTGTGGTCAACGTGGCGTTTAGCCGCTAGCGCGAGCCACCGGCGATCCCCCCCGCCCCATCTGCTTCCTGCTCTGACCCTATAGCCCCGTGTATGTGTGTCTATTGTGGCCGAGTGAGGCTCTGTGGTCAACGTGGCGATCCCCTCCCCGCCCCATCTGCTCCTGCTCTGACCGTTACAGCCCGTGTATGTGTGTCTATGTGGCCGAGTGAGGCTCTGTGGTCAACGTGGCGTTTAGCCGCTAGCGCGAGCCACCGGCGATCCCCCCGCCCCATCTGCTTCCTGCTCTGACCCTATAGCCCCGTGTATGTGTGTCTATGGGGCCGTGTGGCCGAGTGAGGCTCTGTGGTCAACGTGGCGATCCCCTCCCCGCCCATCTGCTCCTGCTCTGACCGTTACAGCCCCGTGTATGTGTGTCTATGTGGCCGAGTGAGGCTCTGTGGTCAACGTGGCGTTTAGCCGCTAGCGCGAGCCACCGGCGATCCCCCCCCCCATCTGCTTCCTGCTCTGACCCTATAGCCCCGTGTATGTGTGTCTATGGGGCCGTGTGGCCGAGTGAGGCTCTGTGGTCAACGTGGCGATCCCCTCCCCGCCCCATCTGCTCCTGCTCTGACCGTTACAGCCCGTGTATGTGTGTCTATGTGGCCGAGTGAGGCTCTGTGGTCAACGTGGCGTTTAGCCGCTAGCGCGAGCCACCGGCGATCCCCCCGCCCCATCTGCTTCCTGCTCTGACCCTATAGCCCCGTGTATGTGTGTCTATGGGGCCGTGTGGCCGAGTGAGGCTCTGTGGTCAACGTGGCGATCCCCTCCCCGCCCCATCTGCCTCCTGCTCTGACCGTTACAGCCCCGTGTATGTGTGTCTATGTGGCCGAGTGAGGCTCTGTGGTCAACGTGGCGTTTAGCCGCTAGCGCGAGCCACCGGCGATACCCCCGCCCCATCTGCTTCCTGCTCTGACCCTATAGCCCCGTGTATGTGTGTCTATGGGGCCGTGTGGCCGAGTGAGGCTCTGTGGTCAACGTGGCGATCCCCTCCCCGCCCCATCTGCCTCCTGCTCTGACCGTTACAGCCCCGTGTATGTGTGTCTATGTGGCCGAGTGAGGCTCTGTGGTCAACGTGGCGTTTAGCCGCTAGCGCGAGCCACCGGCGATACCCCCGCCCCATCTGCTTCCTGCTCTGACCCTATAGCCCCGTGTATGTGTGTCTATGGCCGTGTGGCCGAGTGAGGCTCTGTGGTCAACGTGGCGATCCCCTCCCCGCCCATCTGCCTCCTGCTCTGACCGTTACAGCCCGTGTATGTGTGTCTATGTGGCCGAGTGAGGCTCTGTGGTCAACGTGGCGTTTAGCCGCTAGCGCGAGCCACCGGCGATACCCCCCGCCCCATCTGCTTCCTGCTCTGACCCTATAGCCCCGTGTATGTGTGTCTATGGGGCCGTGTGGCGAGTGAGGCTCTGTGGTCAACGTGGCGATCCCCTCCCCGCCCCATCTGCTCCTGCTCTGACCGTTACAGCCCCGTGTATGTGTGTCTATGTGGCCGAGTGAGGCTCTGTGGTCAACGTGGCGTTTAGCCGCTAGCGCGAGCCACCGGCGATCCCCCCCGCCCCATCTGCTTCCTGCTCTGACCCTATAGCCCCGTGTATGTGTGTCTATGGGGCCGTGTGGCCGAGTGAGGCTCTGTGGTCAACGTGGCGATCCCCTCCCCGCCCCATCTGCTCCTGCTCTGACCGTTACAGCCCCGTGTATGTGTGTCTATGTGGCCGAGTGAGGCTCTGTGGTCAACGTGGCGTTTAGCCGCTAGCGCGAGCCACCGGCGATACCCCCCGCCCCATCTGCTTCCTGCTCTGACCCTATAGCCCCGTGTATGTGTGTCTATGGGGCCGTGTGGCCGAGTGAGGCTCTGTGGTCAACGTGGCGATCCCCTCCCCGCCCCATCTGCTCCTGCTCTGACCGTTACAGCCCCGTGTATGTGTGTCTATGTGGCCGAGTGAGGCTCTGTGGTCAACGTGGCGTTTAGCCGCTAGCGCGAGCCACCGGCGATCCCCCCCGCCCCATCTGCTTCCTGCTCTGACCCTATAGCCCCGTGTATGTGTGTCTATGGGGCCGTGTGGCCGAGTGAGGCTCTGTGGTCAACGTGGCGATCCCCTCCCCGCCCCATCTGCTCCTGCTCTGACCGTTACAGCCCCGTGTATGTGTGTCTATGTGGCCGAGTGAGGCTCTGTGGTCAACGTGGCGTTTAGCCGCTAGCGCGAGCCACCGGCGATACCCCCGCCCCATCTGCTTCCTGCTCTGACCCTATAGCCCGTGTATGTGTGTCTATGGGGCCGTGTGGCCGAGTGAGGCTCTGTGGTCAACGTGGCGATCCCCCCCGCCCCATCTGCTTCCTGCTCTGACCGTACAGCCCCGTGTATGTGAATGGCCGTATGGCTAGCCTGCCCGTTCAGAGCGGCGTGGTCAGATCTGTGCGCATGTGTACACCCGGCCATCCCTCCCTCCTGTACAGAGTGAGAGCGCTGTGTGTGTGCTGAGTGGCGTTCATGTTGGCGTGGGGTGTGGTTACCGCGGCCACCAGCTGGGCAGCCCCGTCCCTACTGTATAGAGTGAGTGCATGTGTGTAGCCAGGTATGAGGTCACCGAGGCCCGGACCTCGGTAAAAATTACTGAGAAAAAAAATAGAGAGAGGCCTGAATAGATAACATGTTTACGCACCGGACAGCTTTTATTTGAAAACCGGACGCAGGAAGTTATCTGACGTATCGGTGGAAATCGCTTGAAATTTTGTGGAAGAGGAAGATAATGTGACAGGGTGACTGACAGCTTCTTTATTATTATGTTACAACCAAGCCGCCCAGTATAAGTGGATGACCGACGCGATCCCAGTGTAAACTTGCACGTGGTCGATCCACTATTTTCGGCAGTCGGCGATCCCCTCCCCGCCCCATCTGCTCCTGCTCTGACCGTTACAGCCCCGTATGTGTGTCTATGTGGCCGAGTGAGGCTCTGTGGTCAACGTGGCGTTTAGCCGCTAGCGCGAGCCACCGGCGATCCCCCCGCCCCATCTGCTTCCTGCTCTGACCCTATAGCCCGTGTATGTGTGTCTATGGGGCCGTGGGCGAGTGAGGCTCTGTGGTCAACGTGGCGATCCCCTCCCGCCCATCTGCTCCTGCTCTGACCGTTACAGCCCGTGTATGTGTGTCTATGTGGCCGAGTGAGGCTCTGTGGTCAACGTGGCGTTTAGCCGCTAGCGCGAGCACCGGCGATCCCCCCGCCCCATCTGCTTCCTGCTCTGACCCTATAGCCCGTGTATGTGTGTCTATGTGGCCGAGTGAGGCTCTGTGGTCAACGTGGCGATCCCCTCCCCGCCCATCTGCCTCCTGCTCTGACCGTTACAGCCCCGTGTATGTGTGTCTATGTGGCCGAGTGAGGCTCTGTGGTCAACGTGGCGTTTAGCCGCTAGCGCGAGCCACCGGCGATCCCCCCCGCCCCATCTGCTTCCTGCTCTGACCCTATAGCCCCGTGTATGTGTGTCTATGGGCCGTGTGGCCGAGTGAGGCTCTGTGGTCAACGTGGCGATCCCCTCCGCGCCCCATCTGCTCCTGCTCTGACCGTTACAGCCCCGTGTATGTGTGTCTATGTGGCCGAGTGAGGCTCTGTGGTCAACGTGGCGTTTAGCCGCTAGCGCGAGCCACCGGCGATCCCCCCCGCCCCATCTGCTTCCTGCTCTGACCCTATAGCCGTGTATGTGTGTCTATGGGGCCGTGTGGCCGAGTGAGGCTCTGTGGTCAACGTGGCGATCCCTCCCCGCCCCATCTGCTCCTGCTCTGACCGTTACAGCCCCGTGTATGTGTGTCTATGGGCCGAGTGAGGCTCTGTGGTCAACGTGGCGTTTAGCCGCTAGCGCGAGCCACCGGCGATCCCCCCGCCCCATCTGCTTCCTGCTCTGACCCTATAGCCCCGTGTATGTGTGTCTATGGGGCCGAGTGGCCGAGGAGGCTCTGTGGTCAACGTGGCGATCCCCTCCCCGCCCCATCTGCTCCTGCTCTGACCGTTACAGCCCCGTGTATGTGTGTCTATGTGGCCGAGTGAGGCTCTGTGGTCAACGTGGCGTTTAGCCGCTAGCGCGAGCCACCGGCGATCCCCCCGCCCCATCTGCTTCCTGCTCTGACCCTATAGCCCGTGTATGTGTGTCTATGTGTGGCCGAGTGAGGCTCTGTGGTCAACGTGGCGATCCCCTCCCCGCCCCATCTGCCTCCTGCTCTGACCGTTACAGCCCCGTGTATGTGTGTCTATGTGGCCGAGTGAGGCTCTGTGGTCAACGTGGCGTTTAGCCGCTAGCGCGAGCCACCGGCGATCCCCCCGCCCCATCTGCTTCCTGCTCTGACCCTATAGCCCGTGTATGTGTGTCTATTGTGGCCGAGTGAGGCTCTGTGGTCAACGTGGCGATCCCCCCGCCCCATCTGCTCCTGCTCTGACCGTTACAGCCCCGTGTATGTGTGTCTATGTGGCCGAGTGAGGCTCTGTGGTCAACGTGGCGTTTAGCCGCTAGCGCGAGCCACCGGCGATCCCCCCGCCCCATCTGCTTCCTGCTCTGACCCTATAGCCCCGTGTATGTGTGTCTGGGCCGTGGCCGAGTGAGGCTCTGTGGTCAACGTGGCGATCCCCTCCCGCCCCATCTGCTCCTGCTCTGACCGTTACAGCACCCGTGTATGTGTGTCTATGTGCCGAGTGAGGCTCTGTGGTCAACGTGGCGTTTAGCCGCTAGCGCGAGCCACGGCGATCCCCCCGCCCCATCTGCTTCTGCTCTGACCCTATAGCCCCGTGTATGTGTGTCTATGGGGCCGTGTGGCGAGTGAGGCTCTGTGGTCAACGTGGCGATCCCCTCCCGCCCATCTGCTCTGCTCTGACCGTTACAGCCCCGTGTATGTGTGTCTATGTGGCCGAGTGAGGCTCTGTGGTCAACGTGGCGTTTAGCCGCTAGCGCGAGCCACCGGCGATCCCCCCGCCCCATCTGCTTCCTGCTCTGACCCTATAGCCCCGTGTATGTGTTATGGGGCCGTGTGGCCGAGTGAGGCTCTGTGGTCAACGTGGCGATCCCCTCCCCGCCCCATCTGCTCCTGCTCTGACCGTTACAGCCCGTGTATGTGTGTCTATGTGGCCGAGTGAGGCTCTGTGGTCAACGTGGCGTTTAGCCGCTAGCGCGAGCCACCGGCGATCCCCCCCGCCCCATCTGCTTCTGCTCTGACCCTATAGCCCGTGTATGTGTGTCTATGGGGCCGTGGCGAGTGAGGCTCTGTGGTCAACGTGGCGATCCCCTCCCCGCCCCATCTGCTCCTGCTCTGACCGTTACAGCCCGTGTATGTGTCTATGTGGCCGAGTGAGGCTCTGTGGTCAACGTGGCGTTTAGCCGCTAGCGCGAGCCACCGGCGATCCCCCGCCCCATCTGCTTCCTGCTCTGACCCTATAGCCCGTGTATGTGTGTCTATTGTGGCCGAGTGAGGCTCTGTGGTCAACGTGGCGATCCCCTCCGCCCCATCTGCCTCCTGCTCTGACCGTTACAGCCCGTGTATGTGTGTCTATGTGGCCGAGTGAGGCTCTGTGGTCAACGTGGCGTTTAGCCGCTAGCGCGAGCCACGGCGATCCCCCCGCCCCATCTGCTTCTGCTCTGACCCTATAGCCCCGTGTATGTGTGTCTGGGGCCGTGTGGCCGAGTGAGGCTCTGTGGTCAACGTGGCGATCCCCTCCCCGCCCCATCTGCTCCCTGCTCTGACCGTTACAGCCCCGTGTATGTGTGTCTATGTGGCCGAGTGAGGCTCTGTGGTCAACGTGGCGTTTAGCCGCTAGCGCGAGCCACCGGCGATCCCCCCGCCCCATCTGCTTCCTGCTCTGACCCTATAGCCCCGTGTATGTGTGTCTATGGGGCCGTGTGGCCGAGTGAGGCTCTGTGGTCAACGTGGCGATCCCTCCCCGCCCATCTGCTCCTGCTCTGACCGTTACAGCCCGTGTATGTGTGTCTATGTGGCCGAGTGAGGCTCTGTGGTCAACGTGGCGTTTAGCCGCTAGCGCGAGCCACCGGCGATCCCCCCGCCCCATCTGCTTCCTGCTCTGACCCTATAGCCCCGTGTATGTGTGTCTATGGGGCGTGTGGCCGAGTGAGGCTCTGTGGTCAACGTGGCGATCCCCTCCCCCCCATCTGCTCCTGCTCTGACCGTTACAGCCCGTGTATGTGTGTCTATGTGGCCGAGTGAGGCTCTGTGGTCAACGTGGCGTTTAGCCGCTAGCGCGAGCCACCGGCGATCCCCCCCGCCCCATCTGCTTCCTGCTCTGACCCTATAGCCCCGTGTATGTGTGTCTATGGGCCGTGTGGCCGAGTGAGGCTCTGTGGTCAACGTGGCGATCCCCTCCCCGCCCATCTGCTCCTGCTCTGACCGTTACAGCCCCGTGTATGTGTGTCTATGTGGCCGAGTGAGGCTCTGTGGTCAACGTGGCGTTTAGCCGCTAGCGCGAGCCACCGGCGATCCCCCCCGCCCCATCTGCTCCTGCTCTGACCCTATAGCCCCGTGTATGTGTGTCTATATGTGGCCGAGTGAGGCTCTGTGGTCAACGTGGCGATCCCCTCCCCGCCCATCTGCTCCTGCTCTGACCGTTACAGCCCCGTGTATGTGTGTCTATGTGGCCGAGTGAGGCTCTGTGGTCAACGTGGCGTTTAGCCGCTAGCGCGAGCCACCGGCGATCCCCCCGCCCCATCTGCTTCCTGCTCTGACCCTATAGCCCGTGTATGTGTGTCTATGGGGCCGTGTGGGTGAGGCTCTGTGGTCAACGTGGCGATCCCTCCCCGCCCATCTGCCTCTGCTCTGACCGTTACAGCCCCGTGTATGTGTGTCTATGTGGCCGAGTGAGGCTCTGTGGTCAACGTGGCGTTTAGCCGCTAGCGCGAGCCACGGCGATACCCCCCGCCCCATCTGCTTCCTGCTCTGACCCTATAGCCCCGTGTATGTGTGTCTATGGGGCCGTGTGCCGAGTGAGGCTCTGTGGTCAACGTGGCGATCCCCTCCCCGCCCCATCTGCTCCTGCTCTGACCGTTACAGCCCCGTGTATGTGTGTCTATGTGGCCGAGTGAGGCTCTGTGGTCAACGTGGCGTTTAGCCGCTAGCGCGAGCCACCGGCGATCCCCCCGCCCCATCTGCTTCCTGCTCTGACCCTATAGCCCCGTGTATGTGTGTCTATGGGGCCGTGTGGCGAGTGAGGCTCTGTGGTCAACGTGGCGATCCCCTCCCCGCCCCATCTGCTCCTGCTCTGACCGTTACAGCCCGTGTATGTGTGTCTATGTGGCCGAGTGAGGCTCTGTGGTCAACGTGGCGTTTAGCCGCTAGCGCGAGCCACCGGCGATCCCCCCGCCCCATCTGCTTCCTGCTCTGACCCTATAGCCCCGTGTATGTGTCTATGGGGCCGTGTGGCCGAGTGAGGCTCTGTGGTCAACGTGGCGATCCCTCCCCGCCCCATCTGCTCCTGCTGACCGTGACAGCCCCGTGTATGTGTGTCTATGTGGCCGAGTGAGGCTCTGTGGTCAACGTGGCGTTTAGCCGCTAGCGCGAGCCACCGGCGATCCCCCCGCCCCATCTGCTTCCTGCTCTGACCCTATAGCCCGTGTATGTGTGTCTATGGGGCCGTGGCCGAGTGAGGCTCTGTGGTCAACGTGGCGATCCCTCCCCGCCCCATCTGCTCCTGCTCTGACCGTTACAGCCCCGTGTATGTGTGTCTATGTGGCCGAGTGAGGCTCTGTGGTCAACGTGGCGTTTAGCCGCTAGCGCGAGCCACCGGCGATCCCCCCCGCCCCATCTGCTTCCTGCTCTGACCTATAGCCCCGTGTATGGGTGTGGCCGTGTGGCCGAGTGAGGCTCTGTGGTCAACGTGGCGATCCCCTCCCCGCCCATCTGCTCCTGCTCTGACCGTTACAGCCCCGTGTATGTGTGTCTATGTGGCCGAGTGAGGCTCTGTGGTCAACGTGGCGTTTAGCCGCTAGCGCGAGCCACCGGCGATCCCCCCCGCCCATCTGCTTCCTGCTCTGACCCTATAGCCCCGTGTATGTGTGTCTATGGGGCCGTGTGGCCGAGTGAGGCTCTGTGGTCAACGTGGCGATCCCCTCCCCGCCCCATCTGCTCCTGCTCTGACCGTTACAGCCCCTGTATGTGTGTCTATGTGGCCGAGTGAGGCTCTGTGGTCAACGTGGCGTTTAGCCGCTAGCGCGAGCCACCGGCGATACCCCCCGCCCCATCTGCTTCCTGCTCTGACCCTATAGCCCCGTGTATGTGTGTCTATGGGGCCGTGGCCGAGTGAGGCTCTGTGGTCAACGTGGCGATCCCTCCCCGCCCCATCTGCCTCCGCTCTGACCGTTACAGCCCCGTGTATGTGTGTCTATGTGGCCGAGTGAGGCTCTGTGGTCAACGTGGCGTTTAGCCGCTAGCGCGAGCCACCGGCGATCCCCCGCCCCATCTGCTTCCTGCTCTGACCCTATAGCCCGTGTATGTGTGTCTATGGGGCCGTGTGGCGAGTGAGGCTCTGTGGTCAACGTGGCGATCCCCTCCCCGCCCCATCTGCTCCTGCTCTGACCGTTACAGCCCGTGTATGTGTGTCTATGTGGCCGAGTGAGGCTCTGTGGTCAACGTGGCGTTTAGCCGCTAGCGCGAGCCACCGGCGACCCCCCCCGCCCCATCTGCTTCCTGCTCTGACCCTATAGCCCCGTGTATGTGTCTATGGGGTCGTGTGGCCGAGTGAGGCTCTGTGGTCAACGTGGCGATCCCCTCCCCGCCCCATCTGCCTCCTGCTCTGACCGTTACAGCCCCGTGTATGTGTGTCTATGTGGCGAGTGAGGCTCTGTGGTCAACGTGGCGTTTAGCCGCTAGCGCGAGCCACCGGCGATCCCCCCGCCCATCTGCTTCTGCTCTGACCCTATAGCCCCGTGTATGTGTGTCTATGGGGCCGTGTGGCCGAGTGAGGCTCTGTGGTCAACGTGGCGATCCCTCCCCGCCCCATCTGCTCCTGCTCTGACCGTTACAGCCCCGTGTATGTGTGTCTATGTGGCCGAGTGAGGCTCTGTGGTCAACGTGGCGTTTAGCCGCTAGCGCGAGCCACCGGCGATCCCCCCCGCCCATCTGCTTCCTGCTCTGACCCTATAGCCCCGTGTATGTGTGTCTATGGGCCGTGTGCCGAGTGAGGCTCTGTGGTCAACGTGGCGATCCCCTCCCCGCCCCATCTGCTCCTGCTCTGACCGTTACAGCCCGTGTATGTGTGTCTATGTGGCCGAGTGAGGCTCTGTGGTCAACGTGGCGTTTAGCCGCTAGCGCGAGCCACCGGCGATACCCCCCGCCCCATCTGCTTCCTGCTCTGACCCTATAGCCCCGTGTATGTGTGTCTATGGGGCCGTGTGGCCGAGTGAGGCTCTGTGGTCAACGTGGCGATCCCCTCCCCGCCCCATCTGCCTCCTGCTCTGACCGTTACAGCCCCGTGTATGTGTGTCTATGTGGCCGAGTGAGGCTCTGTGGTCAACGTGGCGTTTAGCCGCTAGCGCGAGCCACCGGCGATCCCCCCCGCCCCATCTGCTTCCTGCTCTGACCCTATAGCCCCGTGTATGTGTGTCTATGTGGCCGAGTGAGGCTCTGTGGTCAACGTGGCGATCCCCTCCCCGCCCCATCTGCCTCCTGCTCTGACCGTTACAGCCCCGTGTATGTGTGTCTATGTGGCCGAGTGAGGCTCTGTGGTCAACGTGGCGTTTAGCCGCTAGCGCGAGCCACCGGCGATCCCCCCCGCCCATCTGCTTCCTGCTCTGACCTATAGCCCGTGTATGTGTGTCTATATGTGGCCGAGTGAGGCTCTGTGGTCAACGTGGCGATCCCCTCCCCGCCCCATCTGCCTCCTGCTCTGACCGTTACAGCCCCGTGTATGTGTGTCTATGTGGCCGAGTGAGGCTCTGTGGTCAACGTGGCGTTTAGCCGCTAGCGCGAGCCACGGCGATCCCCCCCGCCCCATCTGCTTCCTGCTCTGACCCTATAGCCCGTGTATGTGTGTCTTGGGGCGTGTGGCGAGTGAGGCTCTGTGGTCAACGTGGCGATCCCCTCCCGCCCATCTGCTCCTGCTCTGACCGTTACAGCCCCGTGTATGTGTGTCTATGTGGCCGAGTGAGGCTCTGTGGTCAACGTGGCGTTTAGCCGCTAGCGCGAGCCACCGGCGATACCCCCCGCCCCATCTGCTTCCTGCTCTGACCCTATAGCCCCGTGTATGTGTGTCTATGGGGCCGTGGCCGAGTGAGGCTCTGTGGTCAACGTGGCGATCCCCTCCCCGCCCATCTGCCTCTGCTCTGACCGTTACAGCCCGTGTATGTGTGTCTATGTGGCCGAGTGAGGCTCTGTGGTCAACGTGGCGTTTAGCGCTAGCGCGAGCCACCGGCGATACCCCCCCGCCCCATCTGCTTCCTGCTCTGACCCTATAGCCCCGTGTATGTGTGTCTATGGGCCGTGTGGCCGAGTGAGGCTCTGTGGTCAACGTGGCGATCCCCTCCCGCCCCATCTGCCCTGCTCTGACCGTTACAGCCCGTGTATGTGTGTCTATGTGGCCGAGTGAGGCTCTGTGGTCAACGTGGCGTTTAGCCGCTAGCGCGAGCCACCGGCGACCCCCGCCCCATCTGCTTCCTGCTCTGACCCTATAGCCCCGTGTATGTGTGTCTACGTGTGGCCGAGTGAGGCTCTGTGGTCAACGTGGCGATCCCCTCCCGCCCCATCTGCCTCCTGCTCTGACCGTTACAGCCCGTGTATGTGTGTCTATGTGGCCGAGTGAGGCTCTGTGGTCAACGTGGCGTTTAGCCGCTAGCGCGAGCACCGGCGATCCCCCCCGCCCCATCTGCTTCCTGCTCTGACCCTATAGCCCCGTGTATGTGTGTATGGGGCGTGTGGCCGAGTGAGGCTCTGTGGTCAACGTGGCGATCCCCTCCCCGCCCCATCTGCCTCCTGCTCTGACCGTTACAGCCCCGTGTATGTGTGTCTATGTGGCCGAGTGAGGCTCTGTGGTCAACGTGGCGTTTAGCCGCTAGCGCGAGCCACCGGCGATACCCCGCCCCATCTGCTTCCTGCTCTGACCCTATAGCCCCGTGTATGTGTGTCTATGGGGCCGTGTGGCGAGTGAGGCTCTGTGGTCAACGTGGCGATCCCCTCCCCGCCCATCTGCCTCTGCTCTGACCGTTACAGCCCCGTGTATGTGTCTATGTGGCCGAGTGAGGCTCTGTGGTCAACGTGGCGTTTAGCCGCTAGCGCGAGCACCGGCGATCCCCGCCCCATCTGCTTCCTGCTCTGCCTATAGCCCCGTGTATGGTGTCTATGTGTGCCGAGGTGAGGCTCTGTGGTCAACGTGGCGATCCCCTCCCCGCCCCATCTGCATCCTGCTCTGACCGTTACAGCCCCGTGTATGTGTGTCTATGTGGCCGAGTGAGGCTCTGTGGTCAACGTGGCGTTTAGCCGCTAGCGCGAGCCACCGGCGATACCCCCCGCCCCATCTGCTTCCTGCTCTGACCCTATAGCCCCGTGTATGTGTGTCTATGTGGCCGAGTGAGGCTCTGTGGTCAACGTGGCGATCCCCTCCCGCCCCATCTGCTCCTGCTCTGACCGTTACAGCCCCGTGTATGTGTGTCTATGTGGCCGAGTGAGGCTCTGTGGTCAACGTGGCGTTTAGCCGCCGCGCGAGCCACCGGCGATACCCCCGCCCATCTGCTTCCTGCTCTGACCCTATAGCCCCGTGTATGTGTGTCTATGGGGCCGTGGCCGAGTGAGGCTCTGTGGTCAACGTGGCGATCCCCTCCCCGCCCCATCTGCCTCCTGCTCTGACCGTTACAGCCCCGTGTATGTGTGTCTATGTGCCGAGTGAGGCTCTGTGGTCAACGTGGCGTTTAGCCGCTAGCGCGAGCCACCGGCGATACCCCCCGCCCCATCTGCTTCCTGCTCTGACCCTATAGCCCCGTGTATGTGTGTCTATGGGGCCGTGTGGCCGAGTGAGGCTCTGTGGTCAACGTGGCGATCCCCTCCCGCCCCATCTGCCTCCTGCTCTGACCGTTACAGCCCCGTGTATGTGTGTCTATGTGGCCGAGTGAGGCTCTGTGGTCAACGTGGCGTTTAGCCGCTAGCGCGAGCCACGGCGAACCCCCCGCCCCATCTGCTTCCTGCTCTGACCCTATAGCCCCGTGTATGTGTGTCTATGGGGGTGGCCGAGTGAGGCTCTGTGGTCAACGTGGCGATCCCCTCCCGCCCATCTGCTCCTGCTCTGACCGTTACAGCCCCGTGTATGTGTGTCTATGTGGCCGAGTGAGGCTCTGTGGTCAACGTGGCGTTTAGCCGCTAGCGCGAGCCACCGGCGATCCCCCCGCCCCATCTGCTTCCTGCTCTGACCCTATAGCCCCGTGTATGTGTGTCTAGTGTGGCCGAGTGAGGCTCTGTGGTCAACGTGGCGATCCCCTCCCCGCCCCATCTGCCTCTGCTCTGACCGTTACAGCCCCGTGTATGTGTGTCTATGTGGCCGAGTGAGGCTCTGTGGTCAACGTGGCGTTTAGCCGCTAGCGCGAGCCACGGCGATACCCCCCGCCCCATCTGCTTCCTGCTCTGACCCTATAGCCCGTGTATGTGTGTCTATGGGGCCGTGTGGCCGAGTGAGGCTCTGTGGTCAACGTGGCGATCCCCTCCCGCCCCATCTGCTTCCTGCTCTGACCGTTACAGCCCCCGTGTATGTGAATGGCCGTATGGCTCTTAGCCTGCCCGTTCAGAGCCGGCGTGGTCAGATCTGTGCGCATGTGTAACCGGCCATCCCTCCTCCTGTACAGAGTGAGCGCTGTTGTGGGCTGAGTGTCGTTCATGTGGCGTGGTGGGTGGTGTGGTGTACCCGCGGCCACCAGCTGGGCAGCCCCGTCCCTACTGTTAGAGTGAGTGCTATGTGTGTAGCCAGGTATGAGGTCACGAGGCCCGGACCATCGGTAAAAAATTACTGAGAAAAAAAATAGAGAGGCCCTGAATAGCATAACAGTTTACGCACCGGACAGCTTTTATTTTGAAACCGGACGCAGGAAGTTATCTGACGTATCGGTGGAAATCGCTTTGAAATTTTGTGCTGAAGAGGAAGATAATGTGACAGTGACTGACAGCTTCTTTATTATTATGTTACAACCAAGCCGCCCAGTATAAGTTAAGCCGATGACCGACGCGATCAACAGTGTAAACTTGCACGTGGTCGATCCACTATTTTCGGCAGT